>PVHP010000249.1:105584-175124 GCA_004024765.1 Zapus hudsonius
ATATATATATATATATATATATATATATATATATATATATATATATATATATATATATATATTCCAAGGTCTCTTGCCACTGCAAATGAATGGCAGATGCTTGTACCACATTTTGAAGATGACACTACATGGTGGCTGGGGAACTGAACCTGTGCTGGCAGGTTTTGTAAGCAAACACCTTTAGCTGCTGAGCTGTCACCCCAGCCCCTTACGTCATTTTATATATATAATGTGAAACATAGTTACAATGAGTGTTTCATGACTTTGCCTGATGAATCTAACATCTCTGTCAGGTTTGATTGATTCCTTAACCTCATTATGGACCATATTTTCTTGCTTTTTTATATGATCGTTCGTGCTTTATCATGATACAGACATTGAACTTTACCTTATTGGGTAGTGGATATTTTTGTATTCCTATCCATAATCATGAACTTTTTTCCTGCAGTCAAGTTAGTCAGAAACAATTTAATTCTTTTCGCTTTACTTTTAATTAAGTTAACTAATAATTTAGTTAATTAATTAAAAGCTTCAAAAATTAATTAACTTAATTTAGTTAGGTAAGACTGAAGTAATGCTCATTATAATAATTCCTACTATTGAGGCAAGACCATTTGTGTGTCTATGAGTTATGAGGTTCCTTCTTTACCATGGGAAGATGTCCTATGTACAGTCCAGTGTAACAGTCATTTTGACTTCTAATTCCATCAAACAGTTCTTTTCACAGCCTTTGGAGGTTTCCACACGTTCTTTTGTTAATGGTGGAGGGAGATCTGCACATCTCTGCTAAGCTCTTATCTGTCAAGAACTTTCTTCTGAGAACACTGGCTGCTGTGGTCTCCCGACACCCTCAGCTTCTCTGCAACTCCGAGATACTTTCAGATGCCACTGGACTCTAGAGAGTGGTGAGGGTGTCCTCAAGGTTAAATCAACAAACATGGGGGGGTCACTTCATTTACTTCTTGCCTTTCAGATATAATTGTAACTGCATTATATGAAGTCTAAGATCTTGAAAACCATTGTTTAATATATTATTCTTTGCCTTTTTCTTCTCAGTAATTTCAAGATGAAGGGTACGTGTAATGCCCTTTACTCCATCTCGCTGGAAGCAGGAAGCGCACAAGCAATTTAAAAGCTTATGACAGATAATTCCAAACTGCTGTCCAGTAATAACAGATAATAAAAGACGGAACTCAATGACACTTATCTCGAATGGTCATTATTTTCTTAAGTGTGTCAGTCTGATGAGTTGTAAATATGATTTTTCTTTGGATGCAAACATTTCCTCAAGAAGCTCATTCTTAAAAGTTTTGTGGTAGATCATCAATCATTGAGAAGTGATTAATTTTTCTTTTCTTTCTTTTTGCAGCATTGGAACTCAAACCCAGGGTTTTAGGGATAGTAGGCAAGTACTGAGCCATGTAACTACATTCTCGACCTTGAAAGGTGAATGAATCATGAGGACTTTGACGTAACCCTTGACCAACCCCTGATGGCTTCATAGTGTGAGGTGGAAAGTTGGAGGTGGGTCCCAATGGAAGGAAGTGTGTCACTGGAGGTTTAGCCTCATCCCTGACCCACTTCCAGTCTCTCTCTGCTTCTGGTCTGCTTTGGAGTTGTTCAGCCTGGCCTCAGGCCTGCAGCAATGGAACCAGCTGACTGTGGATGGAAAACTCTAAAACCAGAACTTCTGACCTCTGGCTTCAGAGTTGTCAGTTCTCCTTTAAGTTGTTTCTCTCGGAGATTTGTCACAGAGGCAGGAGACATACATACCATTCTTTGAGTCACAAATGAAATATAATATGCTTTCATCTCTTTATCAGCCAATTATAGTTCCTCGTTGGTGGTCCTGACTATTCATAGTTTTTATGACATGTTTATTAGTTTCAAGAAACACTCATAAGATCTGAGTCAGCTCCATAGATAGAGAAGTGGGTCTTACATTTGGCTTCCAGAAAGCTGCTCTGTGTGCTAGCAGGCTGTCAATCAAGAGCGCAGGTACAAGGGGATGTAGACTCTGAGCCAAGCCAAAGGGCTCTGCAAGCCAGAGAGTCTATTACCTAACTCCAACACTAACAGGCTCCTTGCTAGCAGTGAACAAAGGTGGAATTAAGAAGCCAAGTCTGCTCCCAGTTCCCCCAGCACCAGCACTGAGCTCCCTGTGTGTGTGGAGGTGGTAGCCAGGAAGCTGGATTTACTGACAACTTTGTGGAAGTGACTGAGGCGTTTTTGGCAAATAGAGCTGGGTTGGTCAGATCTAAGATTAGTCAGACTCTGGTCTGTAATGTCTGCTTGGGCCAAATAATGCTCGCTCTTTAAAATAGAGTCCTGTTCATTCTTTGGCTCATTTCATTGAGGAAAAATAACTTTACAATTTCGTTAATTTCCTCCTTCAGAGCAGATTAAAGATAATTAGAGAGTTATCTGAAATTCCAGGTTTACTTCAACAAATTTTGAAAGTTCTTTTTTTAAAAAAATATTTTATTTATTCATTTTGAAGCAGAGAGATACAGAGAGAGAGAGAGAGAGAGAGAGAGAGAGAGAGAGAGAGAGAGAGAGAGAGAGAGAGAGAGAGAGAAAGCACCAGGGCCACCACCTTGTGGGTCTGGCATATGTGGGTCCTGGGGAATTGAACCCGGGGCCTTTGGCACTGGAGGCAAGTGCCTTAACCTCTGAGCCATCTCTCCAGCCCTTGAAAGTTCTTTTTAACTGCCTACCTTTCTTTTGATTGTACTTAATCTAACCCTGTATGTAAAAGAATGTTTTACATTGCTGGTGACAATTTTCAAAATGAATAACCATTTTAAGCAAAACTGATATTTAATTTTATTTGGCAGAGTAAATTATACTAATCTGTAGATTTATTTGATATAAGCCTTCCTAGCGATCTTTAAGGGAGCATTCTGTATACCAAATTATAAGCTCAGAGTCAGAAATTATGTATGCCAACATGTTCATATGTGTCCTCGAGCCGGGATTAGCATGGTGGGTCATGGAGGAGGATTATTTTGGGGAATGAGAACTCACTAAGGTTCAGGAGAATATCAGTGAATCTAAATTCATCCCCAAGAGAGACTAAGGGATCAAGAAGGTTTTGTTTCCATGTTTAAGGCAACTCTGGGGTGCTGGAAATAATACTCAGGGGTTTTTGAATATTTGAATTCTGTAGGGTTACAAGGTTTTCCAGAAAAAAAAGAAACCCCACGTCATTAATAGCATTGAGTGACCCACTCTAAAAGGAACCAATTTAAAGATGACTGCTGGCATTCAAACATGACTTCCTTTGTGATAGTAGTAGTTATCGGGTGTTACGCTGGAGCTGGTTCATCAGGAGGGTCCACTTGAGTTCCCACCCATACTTCCCTTCTCCTCCTTGTCAGTGACATCACACAGATAGCAGGGAATTAGCCATCACAGAGTATTTATACCACCATAATGGCAAGCTCTGTAAATCCGAGCTTTTGGCTTTTCTGAGACGTTTTTTGTTAAAAGTTTAACAACAAATCAATGGATCTATTCATGCTCCCTGGGTGGATACCGTGGCTGCATCACTCGTGCCTATTATTACAAACATCTGAAAGAAAAGAAAATTCAGTGAAAACAAAGTACAGCCTTATAGGCCTTTATCTCTTTCATCCATCCATTGAGCTCAGAGCCCACCTCCAGCTCTGGTCCTCTGCTCCAGGAGGCTCAAGAAGTTTTGTCAGAGTGTCTATGACCCTGTGATAGTGTTAAGGAAGCCAGAGAGGACTGGAGGACTCTAGAAGCTGGTAAATGGTGATTGTTTAGAGACAAGAAGTGCCTGGATTCTCTTTCCCAGAGAAGAGCCAAAGCACCAGGCAGGCAGCTGCATTTTGAGAAAGGGTCTGGGGAAGAATGCTGGGACTCAGCAAGGGAGAGACTAGAGGCTTGTAAGGCTGAGAGACCTCGGATGGCAGAGGAAGAGGCATAATCACACTGGCAACCACAGCCCTGGCAGGCTGCAGCTGGTAAGGATTCCTTTCCATCGGGAGAGGGTGAATAACAGAGTCCCAGGAAGCCCTATCAATGTGGACACTGGAGAGGTTGGCTACTGGGAAGGTCCACAGTGATCACAGGTTCACAGCCCAGTGATGAGAGTTTTGTGGAGTGTGTCTGGTGGCTTGGCTGCAGGGAAGGAACTCTCTTTCTCCCAGCTTCCAACTCCAAGATGCTATAACTCACCACCACCACCTTGAGAAGGGAGCTATGATCCAAATTCACACTGCTCTAGAGAGAAGCCAGAAGCCTCTATGGATTCCCATCCTTGGACCTCACAGACATTCTGCCACACTATCACAAGGGGTTTCAGTCTCCTGAATCCAACTGAACCCAGCAGAGCAACTATGAACCCAGCACCCAAGCCTGTGCACAGCCCTGCCATACAGTGGACAGGAGGTTCGGCTTAGAGGTCAAGGAGGGGCACCACTCTCAAAACCAGGGAGGTCAGCATGCCTGTCCCATGAGACTTAGGGCATGAACAGCCCTTGATGGGTGCACTGTCACCAATACTGGAGACAGATGCTACAGACCCCCTCGCCCCCAATGGGCCCTCCAGTGCCAGAGGGAGGCCCTTCTCACAGCACAGTCTGTTCCCAGCAGTGCCCGAGGCATGCCTACTGTGCACTGATCCATCACACACACAGTGGGCACCACCTCCTCATTGCTAGGTACATTCCATGTGCCTGGGCCACCAGATTGTCTCCATTTCCACACGGACCGATGACCTTGCTGTCACACACACAGGGTACCCCAAGCAATTGATTAAAATCAAACAAGCTAGAGTGATGATATTATGCTCCCTAGCTGGGAGCAAAGGCAACACAGCACAATGTTTACTATGAAGTCATCGTAAAAGTAGTAGAGCCAGTGGCCATGGTGGTGCACATCCTTAATCCTAGCAGTCAGGAGGCAGAGGTAGGAAGATGGATCATTGTGATTCTGAGGCCAGCCTGGTACTACAGAGTGAGTTCCAGGTCAGCCTGGGCTGGAGTGAGACCCTGCCTCAATAAAAGTAAGCAAAATAATAATAATACTAATGATAATAATAATAATAATAATAATAATAATAATAATAATAAAGTAGAGACAATGGATCCACCAGATGCACCAATGTTGTTGTCCCAAAACTCAGATGATGTAATATATCCAGGGGACACAACAATGGTCTAGCAACAGACTCCAAAGCCCATGTGACAAAATGCCTAATAAAGAATTTAAGTGAGTAATTAAAAGGAAACAATGAGAATAAAGGGAATATAGACAGTTGAACAAAATTAGGGAAACAATAATGTGAATAAAAGAGTTCCTAAAGAGAGATTTTGAAAAAAATAAGCAGAAATTGTGGAAATAAATAAATAAGCCTTGGGAAAGATACAAAATTTTAGATATTAATGAAAGTGATGTCAGATACCGTTCAAACAACCTTTAATCCTAACACTTGGGAGGCAGAGGTAGGAGGATCAATATAAGTTTGAGGCCACCTTGAGACTACATAGTGAATTCCAGGTTCGCCTGGGCTGGAGTGAGACCCTGACTCAAAAAACCAAACACCAACAAACGCAAATATCCACATAGCCATTGACCAGTAAGACATGAGAGATCATGTGCTCAGCCTTAAGGAAGGGGATAAGCCAAACACTTGCCCAAGTGTTATCAAAATCTCCATATGTAAGTCTCACGAGAAACAAGAACAACATGAACTTTTTCTCAAAACGATTCTTTTTATTTACATCACTGGCTGACTTCTCTCTCTCTCTCTCTCTCTCTCTCTCTCTCTCTCTTTATTAATTAGAAACTCTGTCATATGGACAAATCACGTGTTGGTCCCATTTCCCTCCTCCCCGCCCCCATTCCATTTAGGGTCCACCTCAGTGAGGTTTTGGTATTCACCATGGGTTATGGGTTATGAGTGTGAGAGCAGCAGTCAGTCATTGGGGGAGGGGCAAGGCCTCAGGATATACCTTACCACCTTGTGGCTCTTACAGCCTTTCTGCCCCCCTCTCTGCAATGTTCCCTGTGGCTGACCCTTTTTGTGTATCTATAACAGAATACCATAGATGGGATGATTTATAATGAAATAAGTGTAGTAACTCATGTTTCTTGAGATTGGGAAGTTCATGACTGAGAACTGGCATTCTTACTGCATCTGGTGGTGGAAGGTCAAGGGCAAAAGCGAGTAGGTATAAGGGATTACATGAGAAGCCACAAGGTCTTCTGTAACCAACATTCATGCATGTGTGGAGCCTCCTAACCTAACTACCTTTTTCTAGGTCTCACCTCCCAACACTGTTACAATGGATTAAGTTTCCAACACATGCTTCACGGGGTTCTCACTCAAACCATAGCAGGTGTTTACCTAATAGGCACACAGTACAACTAGAAACGAATTGAAATTAAGACTGAACAGGAGGGAACAGAGCTGCCAGTGATTGAAGCCTGATTGTTGGCACATATTCTGTTGAAGATTCATTCAGATCATCAAACTCATCCTTCACAGATGAGGGAAGGCTATGATTTCAAGCCATGCTTGATCCCAAATGAAAGTTCTTGGTCTTCGAGCTCTACTGCCTTCCTAAGCATCTAGAAAAAAATTGAACTGAAAGCTATTCCATGATCTTGTGGGGAAGGTATAAGCCTGAGAGACGGGATCATGAACATGTAGACTTCTGAGTATACATATGTGTAGGTTCTCAGGGAGGCAGCATGTACTTCTGATGTTTGGGTAAAGTTGTGGGAAAGGAGAGGGGAGGCAGCAAGAGGAAGAAGGGAAAGAGGCATTCTGGGATCTAGGTCTGAACAATTCTTAGTCCATCTGGGGTGGGCTGCAGCCATCAGAGTTGCCCAACTCTGGGTGGAGATGGCTGTCATTTACATCCCTAATGGAAGGGCACCACCCCAGGTGAGGCAGTTCAATGCAAGGTACAGCCTGCATGTCTCAAACAGCACATCTTGTCTTGAGGGGACATTTTGCTGGTCCGTCCCTGGAAGTGCCCATGGCATTAATCTGATCATTCTGGAGACAAGTTTTCATTAGTTCAAAGCCAGCCCCTGAATGTGTGTGTGTGTGTGTGTGTGTGTGTGTGTGTGTGTGTGTGTGTGTGTGATGGAACTTTGTACTTTCTTCTTACAGAACTAAAAACATAAGCACTGGTTCTTACTTGGCACAGTTTACATTACTTATGGTTTATCACAGGAGAAAGAAAAACAAAGATCATTGTAAATCATTTTTGAAAAATATGCTAGAATTGGATACAGGTTTTTTTTTTTTGTAAAATATCTTTCTTAAGCAGAAAAATCAGAATGACTACTTCTAAAATAGCTTGAAAGAGTAACTTGGGGAAGTTGATGTTTCCCCCCGATCTATTCATTTGCTTCCTTCATTATCCCCAAAAGAAAGGGTTGGGGTTCCCATTTTCTGAGTTCATCTGGAGAGATAAGCCTGAGCTGTCTGTGGAATGCACCTGTGTTTCCCATGACTTAATTGTATCCCTGCCCAGATTGCTGTTTCTTCAGAACAGATTCTGCACCTTCATCTTCACATGGAAACTTCTAGACTAAGGGGTATACTTAATTGCATCAGTTAGGTGGGAACAGAGCAAGCATGTAATTTAGATGCTCCTAGATCTGATTTGTTCTCACACAAATGGAGCACAAATGACCAGAATTTTCTGATGTCAAGGGCTTCAAGATTTATCCACAAATCCATCTTGTTTAAATTTCAATATTTGGCTTTAGCAACAATTCTGTCACTTTTGAGCCAGGAGTGGTAGGCATGCCTTTAGTTTCAACACTAGGGAGGCTGAGGATTACCGAGACTTCAAGTCCAGCCTGAGGCTACAAGAGTAAGTTTCTGGTCAACTTGGGCTAAAGTAAGACCTTGCCTCAAAATAAATAAATAAAAATAATAAATAGGGGGCTGGAGCGATTGCTTAGTGGTTAAGGCACTTGCCTCCAGAGCCTAAGGACCTGGGTTCAATTCCCCAGTACCCACGTAAGCCAGATGCACAAAGTGGCAACTGCATCTGGAGTTCATTTACATTGGCTAGAGGCCTCTGGTGTGCCCATACCTCTCTCTCTCTTTCTCTTTCTCTCTCTGTCTCTCTCTCCTTACAAATAAATAAATAAAACATTAAAAAGTTATTTAAAAATAATAAATTAAATAAATCTCTCATTTTTGCTAGGAGGTCAGATACCACTTAGAGATGGAATCATCTGTTTAAAATTTTAAGTAAAAAATATTTAGAGAATGTCTCTTAAAGGAAGCAAATGCTCTTCCTCCTTTCTCCACCTGCAAACATTTGTCCTCCTGAGTGGAAGCTGAGATCCAGGGCTGGCTGGATCCATGTGGTACTGCCCAAGTCACCCATGTGACTGCCAGGCGCAGCCAGGGGCTGCGTGAATGTGGTGGGTGAGAAGAAGCAGGGAAGCCTCGTCACTCTTACCCATGTCCCATCCACACTGGAGTGGTAACATCAAGAGGACCCCTTAGACAGTGTTTCATTGATCCATCTTGCAGCTGTCTCACTGCTGGCCAGTTGAGGAAGACAAGATGCTGTCTATTAGGTATAGATCTCCTTCTCTCCCTCCCGTTCTTTTAGAGAAACTCCACCAGTTCATACCTCCTGCATGAAGCTTTTTAAACAACCTCCCTCTGAAGGTGAAGCCTCAGCTTACCACATAGAGCTGTAACTGTCACCCCTGTTTATCTCTCCTGTTGTCCCCTGTCTAACAGTGCCTAGGGCTACCACCATACCCAAGCAAGAGGAAGTTATACAAGTTTCCCTAAATTACCTCAAGATCTTCATTTTACCTGGTGATGGTTTAATGCAAGTGCACTTTTCAAAAGGCGTTTTGAAGTCTTTAAAGACCAATTATGTACACATTGGGTAGCTCACCAT
This sequence comes from Zapus hudsonius, assembly GCA_004024765.1. Taxonomy (NCBI): domain Eukaryota; kingdom Metazoa; phylum Chordata; class Mammalia; order Rodentia; family Dipodidae; genus Zapus; species Zapus hudsonius. Next base: position 114,503 of record PVHP010000249.1, read on the forward strand.
GATGCAATGAATAGCCTTGCAGACCGAGGGAAAGCGGTTCACATGACTCAGTGGGGCCCTTGGGCGGATGTCTGTGGCTTTCACGAGCTCCTCACAATGCAGGGTTGTCTGGAAAGGAGAGCCTCTATGCAGGTGATAATTACATGGACTATGTTGTGGTGAAAAGCCTCTCACAGGACATTAGGGTTCAAATAACTATAATTTTGCTCCTCTTCTCTCTAACCATGGGAACTTTTAACGGGATTAGCCAAAGGTGTTCCCTGCTGGTTCCAGCCTTTGAGGGCCCTCATCCCATACCAGCCCTTGCTGCTTTCCACTATGAGCATGACGGGGCCTCCTTGAAGGTTGAGCCCCACAAGGTTACAACTTAAAGCTGTAAGACAGGCTTGGAAGGCAGGACAAGCTTTGACCTCTGTATTTTGGTACATGGCACTTGTTCTTAGTAATAGGAATCCAAGCAGGAGGGGCTTGGATCTGTAGTTAATAAAGTAGGTTTGCATTCTGATGTTCAATGATGAGTTGTGAGACCTTCAACCTACCACTTCCCTCTCTGGGTTTATGGTTAGGACAGCTTTAAAGTAGAGGATTTTCCTAGAACTTGGGTATCTCATTCAGCTTTTTCCATGTCATTGTTTTCCACTCTGATCAGACATTAAACTCACCTGGACAGGTCTCAAACCACATCAAGGTGATTGATACCCAGGCCACAGCAAGGACCTAGGTCCAGAGCCTGGTGATCCAGGCTGGTAAGTCCTGAAGAGCACGTTTGAGGGCTATTGTAAGAAAACCAAAACATGATCTCAATTTTGAGCATTTTACAAGTCTGCTTGATGACTACCATTGCCAGAATCCCTTCTATCCCAGAGCCTTGTAAGTATATGAAGTAAGTATATGAAGTGCCTGACCCTGAAAGCTAATAACTGTTTCAGAGTGTACCTATGGGTATACCTAACATCAACCTTACAATATTCTAATATAATTATTTCTTTATAACTTTTAAGAGTATTTTTATTTATTTGCAAGCAGAGAGAGAGAGAGAGAGAGAGAGAGAGAGAGAGAGAGAGAGAGAGAGAGAGAAAGAAATGGGTGCATGCCAGGGCCTCCAGCTGCTGCAAACAAACTTTAGATGAATGTGACACTTTGTGCATCTGGCTTTACATGGGTACTGGGGACTCAGACTCTGGTCATTAGGTTTTGCAGGTAAGTACCTTAACCACTGAGCAATCTTTCCAGCCCTCTTTATACCTTTTTATCATCTATTAAACAGTCTCTGGAGGGAAGAGAGATGCCTTAAACATTTTGGCATGCCAGGACCTAATATAACATCTGGCACATGAGGAGCTTTGTGAACAAAAATGATTAACAAAGAAGGTAAAGTATTATTTTTACACAGAAGAACTTCTGCCCACCCCTATCCCCTACCTTAGACTTCCCAGCCTCTTCTCTCACTAATCTACAGAGATGCTCTTCAGGTTTGAATGTGAACCACCCCCAACAGCTCATATTGGTGAAGAAGCTGGTCCTCAGCTGGTGGCCTGATTTGGAGAGGCTGTGGACACAAGGCCTAGTTGGCATGTGAAGGCCCATAGGAGAGAGGCTAGGGAGTGATACCCAGCTTGGTTCCAGAATCTTCTGGAACATAACAGATCATGCAGCAAATAGCACCAATGTGAATGGAACCCCAGCTACAACTGTCTTCCCTTCAATGCAAATATCCTTCCTCCCCTAAGAGTCTTTATTTAATTAATAACTTATCAGTCAACCAAAGTCAATTAATTTTTTGACAAATTTTATACATATATAAAGCATTTAGATCTCGTCTGATCTTGGCATTATCTTCCCTTACCCCTCTTCCCTCCTGCTGAACCTCTTCTTCCCAAATAGTCTCTCTGCTTTGATGTCTTTTTTTGATGATGTCCCTGTGGGACCCTGCTGAGAGGCACGGAGGACACAGGACTAAAGGGAAGTTGAGACTGGCTTGGAACCCTAATAATCTCATCCTGAGACCAGCAGGTGTTCAGCGGACTCCTTCCCTCCCCATCCTCCAGCCACCTGGCGGGCCCCAGCAAACCCTGGTAAGTCCAGGAAATTCAAGGCCTGAGTTTACTGGAGTTCACATAATTCAGCTATAAGGTAATAACAAGGCTCAGGCAAGTCCTTCTAGATTATCTATGCAGCTGGCGCCTTACCAATACTTCCATGAGAGATCCACAGGCCACCCTGTCCCTGCCAATCCCTTAGTTGCTAATCTCCCTGCCTCTCCTTCTTTCTCCTGTATAAAAGCACCCTCCCCAACCTAATAAATGAGCTTCTCACTGCAACTGTCTCCTGGGTGGCTATGCCCATTGTACTCACGCTGTCCCAAGAGTTCACCTACCCAGCTCCGTGGATGAACAGGGGTGTCAGTGTGCAATGACCCACCCAAGTAATCCATGGACCCACAAACCCCCTAAATTTAATTAGGGTTGCTTGTATGAGCATGGGTGGGAGGTAATTTACCAAAGCATGGACAACTTACCAGGCTACAGTATCACTGAAGAAAATGTCTTTCTCCCAGAAACCATTAAATGTCAATAAATTCTCAGGGAGAGGCGGAGCCTCTCTCCCACCCACAATAGAGTGCTGACAGGAATCTTGTGCCAATAACCAAAGTTGCTGAGTTTGCAGTGTGAAGTCATGTCATATCCAAAAGCTAGCCTTCGCCAGCACTCCTCCCCAGCCTTAACTCTTACCTTCTTTTCACCCCATCTTCTGAAATGTTCTTTGAGCCTTGGAGGGGCTGGTATAGATATCTCATTTAGGCCTGAGCACTCAATTGTCGCTTACTCTCAGGATCTTGACCAGTTATGAATCTGCAGTAATCCCTACCCAATGGAAGAAGAAGCTTCTCTGACCTAAGGCTAGTACAGCTCTCACCTATGGACATACACACAAATATTTAGACGGCGTTTGAGGGGCATCACATGTCAATTTAGCAAACAACAGTAGTAGCTTTCCCCATAGGATCCATACATTCTCCAGCCAGTCTTTGCATGAGTATTTTTTTTATATACCAGGCATGAGTTCCTTCCTGTGGAACTGGCCTTAAATCTAATCAGAAAGCAGTAGGTTACCGCCATAACACTTATGCCACCATTGCACAGGTGGGCATATCTTTCCTGGCAGGTTAGTTGCATAGCATGCAAGGACCACACTTGTGTAAAACATGTTGCCTTTTCTCTCCCAGCAACCTGCTTCACACCTTCCGTCCAGCAGGGAAGATGCCTCCAGCCCAGTTCCCGCTTGTTTTTTTTTTTAATTAATATTTTTACTTATTTATTTTTAAGCAGAGAGAGATAGAGAGAAGGGAGACAGAGAGAATGGATGTTCCAGGGTCTCCAACTGCTGCAAATGAACTCTGGATGCATGTGCATCCTTTTGTGCATCCAGCTTTACTTTGGTACTGGGAAATCAAACCTTGGGGCCATTAGGCTTTGCAGGCAAGTGCCTTAACTACTGAGTAATCTCTCCAGCCCCCACCCCCAGCTTGATTTTTGTATGTCCTGCAACCATTTTTGTATGTGGTGTCTTCACTGATGGGGTCATGCCATCTAGTTCTTATGAGAAAGCAAGATCAATATGTTTGGGGTGCCACAAGAACCTCTCTGACCAACTTAACTTGCTTCTTTTTAGATAATGTAGTCACCGTGAAAAGACAAGTAATAAACACAGGTACCAACCTTACAGTCTAGTCAGATTCTTGTTTAAAATATGCCTTCTCAACCCTCTAGTGAATATGTAATAGAAGGCTGAATTAACTATTGGATGGTATTGGTGTTGAGGTAGAAGGACTTCAGCATAAAATACAGGACTATCATACGTGATTCTGGCAAGAAGCAGAAGGCATATTCAACTGAGTTTTGGAGACTGTAAGGACTATTTACAAAAGAGGGTATGAGACAGAGGGAACTTGTTGGGCAAGTGAGTCTCCCAGGGACCAGCTTGCTAGCAATGCAGGGACCCATTATCCTACAAATAAAGCACAAGGGGAAGAAACCATGTTCCTCAACTATGCTGAGGACTGGGACCCAGAAACAAGGCTTTTCAATGGGGACCGTAGTTCCAGAAGGAAGTCAGCACCATCAGCATGATGGTGCCAGAGAAGACAGGGATGCAAGAAGAAACCTTTAGACCTTTTTTTATCTTGCTCTTCAGTCTCATGCTTGGGCCTCCCATTGACCCAAAGCCACTGGAATCCAATGGAAAAGGGACTCATCAATGTAACATGTAAAGGTCAGATCTACTGAACCCAGCCTGGAATCAGGCAGAAAAAAAGAGAGTGGATCTCAAGAGCCACAGTTAAACAGAAAACCAGCATGGCGCACTGGGTGATGGCATATGGCATGAGTAGTATTTGGCAATCTTTTACATTTGTCATCCTTGTATATAGTTTAAAGTGGTTCTGCTATGCTCATTCCAAGTGACAATCAGATTTTGCTCAGATTAGAACTAACCCATACATAAGATTGCAAGTGTTTCTATGTGAATAGCTACCATTTTTCTAGCAAGAAGAGCTAACTTGCAAGAATTTTGGCTCTCACGTTCCTATTCCTGGCTGTCATTTTTGAGAGATAATCATTCTCATTTCTTCCAAAATCAAAATTTTCCCTGAAATTCCACAGCTATGGGCATTTTCTTCCCCCACTATTTTCCACACCGTCCCAGAGATTCTAAGGGATTCCAATTCCCCATGAAAGAGTCAGAGCTGGTCACACTTTACTCCTTAGCTCTCTAGTTCTATGCATGGGTTAATGACCCCATGAACCATAAAGGTGGGGGTCCACTGGTCAGCTCAGCCTAAGGCCTCATTTCTCATCATTACAGTCCCTTCCAGCTTTTCATACCATAGGGACTCAGAGCTAATGGAAGACTTAGCATTTAGCCTCCAAGGAAGAGCACGATGTGTGTAATTCTACAGGAGGCCAGCAGGGATGCCACACTCACACCCCTTCCTACTCCCATCTGCTCTGTCCTACAAGTCCTTGCCTTGCCCATCAGCTTGCCTTACACATGAGTCATTGTAGCAGATAGAGGGAATCCTCTCAAGGCCTGTGCTAGTGGCAAGGAAGGCTGAGAATGAGCGCAGAGGCCATGAGAAAGGAGGAGAGGGACAGCTGACAGGAGCCTATGCCTAGACCTGCCTGTGGGGGAGTGGAGCCAGGAGCCTCTTGGGCCTGAGGCTGCAGAGATAATTCCTTTCTACTTCTTCTGGGAATTGTGAGTCATGAGGTGCAGGCTGGAGATAACACTGAGGGACCTGGGAGGGAGGGACAAGATAGATAACACCAGCACACCATGAAAGAGGAATTCCACCAGAACAGAGTCATGGTGCAGTCTTTGTACCTCAGCGCTCAGCACATGAAATGTTTAGTAGGTGCTGAATGGATTGCTGTTGAGTGAACCATGAGTGAATGATGGGAGGAAGGTAAGAAGGAAGGAAGAACCAAGACACTGGTGTTTCCATTAATTTTCTCTATAATCACTATGGTAAAAATCACTATGGTGTAAGCTGGCCTGTCCAATATGTAGACTTTTGATTTATACTGGGTAAGAATATGTGCTAAAGTAAAGAAATCCTCATGGCTCTACCTCTCTGCATATCCTCATCCTCCCCTCCTACACTAACAGGTAGTCTGAGACTGGATTTGGGACCCGAGCCAGCTTTCTGAGCTGGAGTTTCAAACATGTGTCTGCTAACCTGGGTCTCTGCTAACCCTATGCCTGAGAAAAGCCCACAGATGACTAGTATTCTGGCCTTTGTCTTTACTCTGCTCTTGAGTCTCAGGCTATAAAACATGGTCATAACACTAAGCAGGGGTGTGGCCTCGGTGCTTCGGGTAGGCAAAGCCTTCCTGACCACAGGCTTTGTTTGAAATCAATCACCCTCTATCTGGGGGACAATTATGAATAACCATCCCCATGCCAAAACTGGAGATTTCCAGGGCCTTAAAAGGCTAATTAAAAGTATCCTGGGAGTACCGAGTCTATTGCCATAAAAACCAACGGCCCTGTTACCTACTTTAACTCTGAGGCCCCATGACTCACAGGCTCCCTACTCAGAGCTCCAGGCACGTTTTAATAGGTTTCAGGAGCATCTCGTCTCGCTACTGCCTGACAGTAGGAGGGAGGCTCTGCCCAGGTGATAATTGCCTTGACCTTGAGTCTACTGAAAACTGGCGAGAAAGTACTGTTGTAGCCAGAGCTCGAGAAGAGCAGCAGCAAAAGCAGGGCACATCAAGGCACAGTAAAGCCTACTTCCATAATTGTGTTGCAAAATTGAATGATCTGATAAGACCCAGCTTTCCATGAAAATTCTAGGCCTACTTGGTAGTCATGAAGCCATAGAAGGGCCTAAGTGAAACAGTTTGGATGCAACTCCTGGCTGTAGGCCCATGGGCAGAATCCTAGCTTCTCTGGGCCTCAGTTTCCTCATCAGTAAAGCAGAGATAACCCTAAGTATAGACCACATAGATTGTGGTGAGGGTTAAACAAAATAGCATAGTACCTGGTAGGTAATAAATGTCCAATCACACTCACTTTATTCCTCAACACTCAGTAGGAAGTCAAGGTGAAATTAATGGTTGGGCAAGAGACTCTTTTTGGACATTTATATTAGCAAAAACATTTCCCCCTTTTCCCACCACCACCGACATCAAATTCAGCAAAGAAACATAATCCAAGTGTATGTATACACTGCAAATAGGGAGCTGCTGTGTGGCATGGTGACACTGAGCTGGTACTCCAAGGCTACACTAAGGTACCATTGTTAGCTATGCAGACTGACATTAATCCCCTATGGTTACAAAAACCTATGGCAAGCTCAGCCCTCAGAAAGCTCTAATCTAGATGGGAACAAGCTCAAGCACACGCTATAGCCCCAGGTCTATAGCTCAATTGAAGTCGTGCTTGTCCCAAGCTCATCAGCAAACTTGGACTTCAACCCCCACTGATCCTGGGTCAAGGACCAGGTCCATGTATTCACATTTTTAATAAGTTATGGACTTTTGAATATCATTGTCATAATAGAAGTCAAAAGTTATAGGACAAGTTATGGAGGAGGGAGAGAGTAATGGATCCTTTGGATGAGGTGGGGGAGAGTTGCTGTCTGTAGCATCTTCATAGAGGAAGTGGTGTGGTATTAAGCAAAGCTTAGAAGTAAGGGTAGGAATCCAGCAGGCAGCAGCCAGAGGAAGGGTTTCTTATAGAGAAAATACTGAAAAGTCAAGAGAATGCAGGAAACCTTCAGCAAGCCAAAGAACACCAGGGCATATGTGTGGGGGAAGGGAGGAAAGGGGAAGGGAATGCTGGACACTGGTCTCTAGAAGTCCTGAGTACTCAGGCCAAGGAGGCTGAACTAATTTTGTAAACAATAGGGGTCTACCAGATGTCTCTGGAGATGGGGAAAATGTCAAAATTCACAGACCTGATATTTTATGTCTGTGTGTTGAGATGGTTTAGAGAAGTGAAGGGAATGGGAAGACCAGTTGACTTGGTGACATTTTTGGTTATCTAAGGTCACCTGGAACCCTGAGCTAGGCTGCTGAGAGTAGAAAGAAGACCTTGGACATGGATGAAGTGGTTGAGCCTGGCACAGAGACGAGGCATGGATTTAGTGGTCAGATCATCTTGATTTAAAGCCAGATTTGAAAATTAAGTTGCGTGTAGTAAATGAAAGATGGAAACAAGAACAAGGTGCTGCTAAGGAGCAACTACTGAGTACAGTAGAAGAAAAAGGGAGTCAAGGGAGAAGGAAGGTTAAACCATGAAAATCATTACCTTGTTTCCGTGCCTTTTGTATTTGAGATGCTTACCAGCAATTATCCAGTGGCTTGCTCAAGTCTAGGCTCAGCAGAGCTTGGCTGGCCAAGCCTTTACTTCTGAGTGTGTCACGTGGAAACACAGGAGTAGACGACTTCATCAGGGAGAACACACGGCAAAGGAGAGCAGGGTATAAGCACCCAAGTCGCAGGAATGGAAACACTTAGGTGGTTGGTGAAGGAAAAAGCGACAGAGAAGACTTGAGCCCAGTGGCCTAGGGGGTGGCAAGAGGCAGGTGAAGCCTGTGTTTGGAACAAAACCAACAATAAGACTTGAGCTAGGGAGTGATTTGCAGAACTGCTCCAGAAGCTACACGAGAAGCCACTGGAAGTGTCCCTTGGGACCTTCAGGAGTACATTTACTTTCCCAGGTGGACGACAAGGCTGGTCGGAGATACTGGGAACAACAAGAGGTGAGAATGCATAGGAAGCCAGTGTTGAGTGGTGACAGAGAAGAGAGGAGAGAACTCAAGAGCAAACAAGGGTCTGTGGTTGTTCAAGATCTGGAAACCTGCGTGTGTGCAGCCCTAGCGGAAAGGGAAGATTAGAGACCAAAGGAGAGGATGATGCACGTCTGAAAGGAGACGTGGGGAGGAGGCTAGGAGGTGTTGGAAGGTCCAGAGACTCAAAGTTCTTTCCTTCTCAATGAATGAAGTCCCCTGAGTATGCTGGTAATGACACTGTCTTGGATGGCATCTGTCATGGTTTGATCCAGGTGTCCCCCACAAACAAATGAATGTGTTCAGATAGATCGATCCTCAGCTGATGGCAATTCGGGAATTAGAACCTCACTAGAGCTGTGTTGTTGGGGTGGGCTTATGGGGGTTATAAGCCAGCTCCCCCTTGCCAGTATTTGGCACACCTTCCTGCCACTGTTTGCAGTGCTGTGGTAGAGGTGATGTCCACCCTTTGCTCATGCCATTGTTTTCCCTGCCAGGATGGATTCTCCCCTGGAGTCCATAAGCCAAATAAATCCATTCCTCCAGAAGCCGCTTTTGCTTGGGTTCTTTCTGTGCAGCAACTAGAAAGCTGACTGCAACAGTATCCAACAAGACTGTTCTTTGACTAAGACCAACAGCATGGTGATACCAACACAGCCTCTTGAATCTCAAGTGCAGGCGTCTGCTTTCCCTCAAGACTGGTCTTTCCATTTTCAAACATTCAAGAAAGACCTAAGGTGAAATTTCAAGTTTTGACATTCTAATTTTCTGACACATTTCCTTCTTTCCTAGATTAGCCAAATGAAGGAATCTTTTCCCTCACCTGGGTTCACAGATTTAATTAGCCAACTTCCTCCTTCCCCTCAGAGAGGTAGAAAGTAGACCTGATTTCTCTCCAGCTTTTCCCTTCCAGCTTTTGCTTATCTAAGCTAAGGGCCCCACGGGAGCTTGGGGCTGATTGATGTCAGATGGTCCCTTCTAGCCACGCTGACTCCGGTCAACCTTTCCCAGGCCCTGGGGGCCACTTTTAGGGAGCTTTGCTAGGTATTCTGACCTGCTAACAGGTCCCTTGAGGGGAAGCCCACTCTGTCACAGTAGATCTTACTACCTAACACCTAGTGAAATCCTAGGCTTTGCTGAGCTCAGCCAAGATACCACAGGAAACATGTGGTCTAGGGTTCCCAGAGAGATTGCCTGAATCTCAAGGAATAATGCTAAACAGAAAGACGACAAAGCTATGTGGAACAGACTTTTGGGATTTATGTAAAGAGTTCTCTCTTTTTCTAAAACTGTATGGGGGGAAGGTGATCTGTGATTCAGTGTGGGGAAGGGATGAAATGTGTTCGCTTCTTAGCCTGAGCTATTTTCAGGTACTATGGTATTATTAATTACGAGACAAGCAAGTAGCTGCTTGTGAAATGTTATAGCCACAGGTCGTTTCCCCTTTCTTATGCCTCTAGGGAGTGACCTCCTCACCTTGGCATTGGTCCACACGCTGAAGCTTTTTTTTTTTAAGGGCACATCATTAGTTTGAGTGACAGAAAAGCTGTTCTGCACCCTTCATAGAAGTTCATTAATCTTTGTTCTTAAGACATTTTCTTGCACATCAATTTCTGTTCCATCCCATTGACACAACCTCAGCCCTGGAAACTATAACTGTCTCATCTTTCATGCTAAATTGAAGATGCCAAGAGAAAGAGAATGGCCAAATGTCATTTAAAAGAAGGGCTAGTGAGGCACAACCTTCCGCCTCGTGACCCATTCAGAACTGTGAGGCGTTTGACTCCCTACTATTTTTAATTTTTATTTGAGATAAAAAAGATAGAAATATATATATTTTAAGACAATCTTTTTGAAACAAGTACTCTTTCAAACAGTGCTTAGTACTTAATACTCAGTTAATGTTAGCAGCAATTAAGAGTAAAACTGTTTTGGTTCTAAGTCGTGTATATGAACTGGTATATTAACTACTAAGAATTGAGTGAAGTGCAAATTTGTCATCAGAGCTGAAGGGCACTGGAAGAGTTATTGGGGGTCGGGTCACAAGGACTGGTAGTGCTTAGCACAGTGGGGTGCCGCAGCTTGAACCTGAACCTGAGGATCAACAGGCTTCTGGAGTGTTCTAGGGCCAGAGCCTGAGGGATGTAGCCAGAGAAGAGGTGAAGAGTTAGGATTTGGAAGAACAAAATGGACCAGTTCATGGCTTACGTATTAAGATATGGGGGACAGGTTTGCACCCTAAGGCTCATTTCCTTGGGGTTACTAGTTATGGAGTATTTTTTATTGTCCATAATGAGTTACATTATTTAATGGCAAACGATGCGTTGTTATCTCCAGTTCCCCAACGCTCCTCTTCCCCATCCCCAATCGGCTGGATATCCTCCTCCATGGGCAGTCTGGATCAGTCCTTGGGGCTGGGGACCATGGATCGCCTAGGAGTCAGCCTGGTTCTCCTGGCCCTAGTATGTTGTATTTTTTTTAACTAATCAAAAAAAAAAAAAAGGATTCAGAGAAAGATTTCTCAAAGAAGAATGACATCTCTTTAGGAGTAGCCGAGCACCAAGATAGTACAAGAAGTTTAGTCAACTAGAGGTTTGTGACTTGATACTTCAGGCAGTCAGTCAAGGGAAAGAACTTTCCCTGGATAACCTCCCAGCTTTGCTCTTGTTGTCATTGATGTTGACACAAGTGACTTCATTTTGATTCCGATAACTTTCACATTTTACACCAGAGAAGAGGAAACCTCTCAGTATCAGGAAGGATGAGGGAAAGAACAAAGAGGAGAGGAGAGGAGCGGAGGCTTAGCTATCCGAAGGGGAAGAGCTTTCTTGTATAGTAGGGAAGAGAAGATGGAACTCAGGAGAGTGGACAGACAGAAAGGGTTCTGATGAAAGCCCATGGTGAAGTTGAATCCTCTGTGGTGAAAAGGCAGGAAGTGTCCCTTCCTGGAAGGTGTTGCTAATGGGAAGAAAAGCCATAGCAAAGAGCTGGGAGCTGCAGTGACAGTCCCCTCCCCCCACCACCCAAGAGGACAGGGCACAATACTTAAGTGGCAGCCAAAAAGGCAGCTGGGTCCAGGAATTCTATCTTCAAAAATACAATGAAGATATTAAAATAATAATAATAATAATAATAATAATAATAATGGTCCTATATAAAATCCCACAACCAACACTATACTAAATGGGAAAAATCTGAGAGCATATCCTCTAAAATTAGGAATAAGCCAGGAATGCCCACTCTGCCTGTTTATATCCAGTATAGAGCTTGAAATTAGTTAGAGCAATAAGACAAGACATAAAAGGGATTAAAAATAAGGAAGAAAGAAGTCAAACTATCCCTAATGACAGATTTCATGATTCATACTTAAAAGATCTTTTTAAAATCTATCAGACAATTCCTTTCAGTAATATTGAAAGATAAGAATAATCAGCATATAAAAAATCGGTAGTTTTTATATATGCCAATAATGAACTTGGAGAGAAATAGCTCTCCCCTCAAAAAACTGAGTATCTAGAGTAAAAATGGTCTTCTGTGTTACTGTCTGGACACACAAAAATGCAAAAGCAGTCTTGAAGGCATTCGTTCTCTTGTGATCATATAACTGGGAAGTTGCTGGGCCACAATTTGCGGCTGTGAAGCATATATTTTTGTCAGCAGTTACTGCTGGCTTTCTCTCCTGGAAGCTGTGCCAGTGAGGTTGCCGTGATTTAGAGCTGGCACCTTTGAGAACTCAGAGAACAGGTAGAAATCTGGCCTCTGGGGTCGTAGAAGCAGATGCAGATTCAATTCACTGCCAGAATCACTTATGGCCAGGATGTAAGTGAGAGGCATCAGTGGATGGGAGACATAGAAGAAGCCTCACCACACATCTGAAGTCCTTTCTTGTCAGGCTTGTTAAGTGAAATTCAAGGCCAAAAGAGGAGGAAAGAGGGCGCTGTGGAGCTCTGGTTCATGATCTTTGGCAGGGCTCATTTCCCCAGACCCTCAGAGCCCAGCACATTGAAAAACAGCACTAATATGTGTTGGGACCATTTTAAGGTGAGCTACACACTATTTTAGTCAATCAATCTTCAACACTATTTTTTTATTTATTTCTCGCTCTTATTTTTTTTTTTTTTTTGAGTTTCACTCTAGCCCAGACTGACCTGGAATTCACTATGTAGTCTTGGGATGGTCTTGAACTCATGTTGATCGTTCTACCTCTACCTCCAGAGTGCTGGGATTAAAGGTGTGTACCACCATGCCCAGCCCTTTCAACTATTTTTAATTTTTAAAATATATTTTATTTTAATCTTTACTGGCACATTCATTGTACATAGTGATAGATTTCAGACATTTCCGTACAGGTATACAATGTATTTTGACCATATGAACTACCATACCCTCCCCATTTTCTCTCCTCCCTCTCTAGATAATCCCCTTCATTTCCCAATATATTTTCATTTCTACTTTCATATATATATATATGAAAGTAGAAATATATATATATTATATATATATAATCTATGCTCCACAAATGAGAGAAAGTGTGATTTTTGTCTTTCTGACTGACTTATTTTCTTAATATGTTGATCTCAAGTTGTATCTATTTTTCTACAAACAACATAATTTTGTTGTTCTTAGTGGTTGACTAAACCTCATAAATATATACACATGTAATTTTACATATGCACGTATATAATGTCAATTTCTTTTGATCCATTCACCTGTTGATGGACACTGAGGCTGATTCAATAACTTGGCTGTTGTGACTAGTGCTGCAATAATCATAAATGTGGACGCTTCCCTGCGGTGGGTTGACTTAGAGTCCTTCAGGTGTATACTCAAGACTGGTACAGTTGGGTCATAGGGTAGTTCCACTTTTAGTTGTTCTGAGGAATCTACATACTGATTTCTATAATGGCAACACTAATTTGCATGAGGGAGGTTCTTTTCTGGTCTTTTCTGTTTGGCATTCTAAATGTTTCCTGTCTCTGGATGACCAACTCGTTCCCTAAATTTGGAAATTTTTCTGCTAAAATTTTGTTTTATAGATTTGAAAAGCTTGAGCATATTTTCTACGCTTTTAGCATGTAATTCTTCTCTCAATGGGTGTTTGCCAAGGACATAGCCCTGTAACAAGGACCTGAGATCAGTTCTTCTCAAGGACTGAGCCTTGACCTGACTTCAAGGCCTTTTAGTATAGCAGGGACTCTGGGACTCTCCTTTGGCCTTTGTTGCTTTCCTTCTGCACAGGCTCATGGCAAGGAAGTGGGGCTTGTTCTTGAAGTTCCTCTTTTGTTTTTGGTTTTGGACATACCCGACTGGGATACAAAGCTGAGACACAGCCTTCTGCAAGTTGCCTTCGAGAAATAGAATGGGCATATGCTCTGGGATCAGACAAGCCTGAGGCTTAGTGATATTTATCCATGCTTTTTCCCCCTGAAGGAGACATGGAAACACATGACTTTTCATGCCAGATTGGGCACAGGCAACAGACTAAAGCATAATTGTGCCAAAACCAGTTTATTGAGTTTATTGGGATTCCTTGCAGAGCAGGGAGAGGGGGTATTTACAGAGCATGGATAACTGAAGGGCAGCAGCATTACAGAGGTCACCTCAGTACGGATGACATTTCACAGATGCTGCTCTTGAGCAAACCACGTGATTTGCATTCAGCTTGGGGGGTCAGGGAGTCTTCCTCCAAGCAGTTGTTTATCCTTTATATAATCTTAGGGGGTCTTGCAACCCTTTTCCCAGATAGGTCCATCTCCTGAGTTTCCCTCTCTTCCCCAGGAGGAAATGTTTCAGTTCAAAGCAATTTAGTATAAAATACTATTATGTATTTTTTTGAAGCAGGTTCTTGCTATGTAGCTCAAGTTGGCTTCAAACTTGTGATTCTCCTGCCTCAGCCTCTTGTGTGCCAGGAATGAAGACAATTACCACCATGCCCAGCAAGACTTGAGCTTTGATGTTAACTTTGTAATTTCCTATCTATGTGATCTTGGGTTAGTTTTATGCTTGCTCAGCCTCAATATATTCCTCTAGGAAAAGGAAAAGAATTTTAAGCCATCAAAAGTGGTTGGGGAGATGAAGCTCGATGTGTGGAAATCCCCCCACAGGCAGCGCCATCCTTGGACTGGCATTCACACCACGGACTCATAACCTCGGCCTTGAAACGAACTGGTTAATGAGTCCGTGACTCTTAGTAAGCAGGTTGTGAGTGGCTCGTCACATTCCGATGATGACATTGCTGTATTCAGCCCCAGCCACATTCAAGTAACATCAAAAGACCCTGGCACATCAATTAGTCGGAAAGCAATTTCCCACTCTATGGCTCAGCACCTAAGCTGGCCTTTAAAAGGCATCAAGGTTATCTACGGTCAGATAAGCTTGCAAATCCTACCAGCAGGGCCACCCACAGCCACATAGTTCAGTGACAGGTGTCTGGAACTCACAAGAAGCAAAGACCCACGGAATACAGAGCAGACACTTTCAGCCCTGATCTGAGAGCCACTGCTTCTGATTCTCTGCTTTCATCATTTTTGTGTGTCTTGACAACCAAGTCAACACACAGAGGTCAGTGTCCTCCCATGAAGGAAATAAATGCTCTCTGAAATATAGACAACTCTAGGCGTGGCAGTAATGAAATGATGGATTACCTTTCTGTTTCCTCATCCTCTGAACCCATTACAAGAGGGGAATTGAGTTCTATCTAATCAGGACCTTCATTCTTTCCCTTAATTGCTTTTTAAACTACTGAAATGAAAAGTTGAAAATGAGAAACATGTTAGCTCTTCCTTCCATCTTCGGCCAGTCGCTGCCACAGTCCTATCTTCTGCCCTTCAAAGCAGCAGCAGATGCTCAGAAGCAGAAGTCGCTCACAGATTATCCAGGGAGCTGAGGTAAAATCTGCTAATAGGATCTGCATCTCTTATAGCAGAAGAGAATGAGATTTGCAATGGACGGCCACGCACAGGGCTCTAACCTGTCGTTCAGACGAATGAGAGCCTGTCACAGCTTCGTCCAGAGCTGAAACCTTGACAGGCTATTTGCATATTCATTTTTGGATGCTTTGATCTAAAGGACAGTCAGTCATTAGAAGCAGTCAGCTTACCATATGAGAGTTGTAGCTACTTTGAAAGCAGGCTCATCCTTTCCCTCGCTATTTTAGGACCTTGAAGAAAGGCTGAGGACTGACTGTCAAAACTATCTTGGGTGATAGGCTGAACCCCCTTTTAGAAATCTGATAAAGACGTCTGGAGAGAATATAAACCTTCACCTGGGAAAGAGGATTTGCAACGTTTGCCTTTCGTGTTATGAAGGATAATAAGAATAGCAAATGGTCTTATGTATTCAGTGCATAATGTGGCGACAACTGGCCTTATGAGCTGTTTGAATTTTCAACTAATTAAAATTAAGTTATAGTAAGATTTCTTTCAAAACTCACCAAAATGCTGAGAATAACTATGAAGTGCTTAGCGCTAAAGGAGACATCTCTGTCACCTCCCCTAAGGTTTTGGGAACATTGCGGGATAGGCGATGGACAGAATGTTAGGGACAGAGGATGGGGGGAATTTGGAATACTCTTCCAACCATAACATGGCCATTGCATGCATGACTTGTAGCGACCGTGGTTGCCTATGCAAAACCTGTGTAACATTGGGCCCATCAACATTGACCAGGAATGCTGAGGGAGGGCACGAGGCTCCATCCCTCCCTGAGGAGTTATTATTAATGGTTGCTGGGAGAGGGGGAACTGTTTTCTACAGTGGTGGTGTAGCTGCTGGAGAGTTCTATGTGCTTTTGTAAATAACCCTTAACCTACACTCAGGCAGAGATCCCCAATTCAACTCAGCGGGACACACACACACACACACACACACACACACACACACACACCACACAGACACACACACACAGACACACACACACACACACACACACACACACATGGTGTCAAGTAGAATAAAGACTACTTGGGAAGAAAAAGGGTTTCTGTGCAAAGTGGATGAGGAAGCAGGGACAAAAGAAGGTAATGGGGGAGCCTCATGACGAAAATACCTTATATACAGGTACAAAAAAATTGTCAATAAAAAATAAAATTACCAAAGAATTCAAGTCCTCACTAGCGCGTGCCCCATTCCCAGTGCTTACCACCCCCGTGTGCCCATTGAAAGGGCCAGACAGCTTTGTGAAGGACCCTAATCACCCAGACTGGAAGTGATGAAGAGCTTCACAATGGCTAATCATCTAATTAGCAACCTTTTCTAAAAAGCCTTTCCTTATTAGCATGGGATTTGTACTCATCCTTCGTTCATAACATCCCTAAGCATGGAGAGATCGCTTGCAAATTGAAGCTCATGTACTCATGGCCCTAGACCTCGTTAAGCACGAGGGGGTTACGCACTAATCCTTTGGAGTCTCTGAGTTCATCCAAATCTCTTGACTTAAAAAAAAATTGATTAGGCATCATCGGTGGTGACCTGCTTTGTGCCTCCAAGGAAAAACGCGCATTTGGTTTGCAGATTATTGTTATGTGGATTTAACATGAGTTGGATTAGATATGTAAAAAAAATAAAGAATGATGAATTCTCTGCAGTTTCTGATGATGCATTTGCTCCTAAGCCTTGGTGGTTTCATTCAACCTGTGCAGAGGGTAGAGACAATGCTATGTGTGTTTTGTTTGTGAAATCTGTTCAGGTTTCAGCATTGATGTGTTCTTTCAGATGTATCTCTGGAATAGCTGCTGACTGTCATCTCTCCCTCCCTCCCTCACTATCTATTATCCCAATTCACCAACCACCAGTGTTAGATGAGCAGAGGAGAAGAAAAACGAAGAGTGAACCATGAATATCAAGGTAGATCCTTCTATAAGCTTCAGCTAGGGGACTAAAGGAACTGTCCTATTTGGTGTGTATATAAATAATTAACTTTTAGAGATCTCATTGTGTACCAGGCCCTGTTCTAAACACACTGTACGTATTCATTTATTATCACAACAGTCCCTTTTTTCCCATGAGGTAAGCTAGGCAGAGGTTAAACATGTTCGAGTTCACATATCAGACTGCAAAATCAGGCAGTCTAAGACCACAGCCCAGCTCTTAACCACGAGACTGTGTCTGCCAGAGAGAACCTTCTTCTCTACTTCATTGCCCCTGAGCACAGCCTGGTTCCTGGGACTCTCACAAGCTTTGGAAAGCAGACAGGATGGGAACCCTGTGACAGATGTCACAGATTTATTACACCGATATGATTTCGAGTGAGCAGAGGAAGGGCTCACTTCCATTGACATTTGCCTCAGGCTACTGTTGTTGGCCAGGTATAGAGAGAAGAGGTCTTCTTTGTTTAGGCCTGGGCTTCAGTACGGAAAGTGGGATTTGCCTGTGTGTTCAGAGAAAGCCGGGTGGCATGTTGTCACGGTCCTTCTGTCATCTCTTCAAGCTCTTTGTTGCGCTTGTGGCAAACAGGAAGTCCTGAAGGCTGGAGGGAGGCTTGGTCTCTTTGGAACAGAGAACTCGCTTTAGCCGGATCCAGCCTGATCCATAGTTCCCTTTGGGTGAGGGGGGAGTTGACAGGCTCCCAGACTCGTAATTGGCGATTGAAAACTCAAGAGACAGTTTTGAAGGAAAAGAAAAAGGCTTTCCTTTGTGGAACATTCCAAATTAGTCCAAAGTTCACAGCCTCTTAGGCCTGGAAAGGAGTATGATGTCCTCACAGTACAGACCAGAGCATCTCTTCTGGTTGCAAGAACTTGGCTTGGGTTCTGGGAAGCAGTGTGAGTGGTCCGGTGAAACCATCCAGTGCCGTCCTGGTTTGCTCTACTGCTTCCTGTGTTGGCACAGACTTCTCTGGTCCTTATTTGCAGCAGGGGACTGACAAGGAGGTGGAGTTACAGGGCCAGATAGCAGGAGAGATGTCTCTCCCGGGCTGCCTGGGTGGTCTTTCTTCATGGCCTACTGGAAAAGAAGATGAGACACAATACTGGGTGGGGAAGAACCTTCTAGAACATAGGCCCAGCCTCATTGTTGCTACACAGATAAGGAAACTCAAGCATAGTGTGGTAAGAGGACATGCCCAACATCAGTAACATGTCAGAGATTATGATCGCTGATGTCATCCAAAGGAAACGCCACTTCTGTCCCAAGCTACAAAGTGTAACCAATTTGTAACACAGCCATCTTAAAGGGCTTAATGCTATTTCTTATTTAAGCCTCAGCTGTAATGTTTACACAGCAAGCACTCTGGACAGGCAGAATAGAGGTGACGGAAATGGTTTTTTAAATTATTATTTGTATGGGTAATCCGTTTCTAGAGAGATCTCAGGTGGCTTGTGAAGAAAAAGAGGCATTGAGAGGGATACTTTAATAGAAAAACAATTTTAAAGGAAAATTAAAAAAAAAAAAAAAAACAAGAAAGACCACCATGTTGAAGGAAAGGGAAAGAAAAAAACTTACTCCTATGTTAAAGGCAGCCAAGGGGAAACAACATGGATACGTCGATTCTCATGAGCTTTAGAAAAAAACACATTATTAAGTGCAACATTCTTAGAGAAAGGAAGGATGCTGGTTATTCTTCACTGATGCTGAAACTTTGGTTTTTATTTTATTTTTATTTTTTTTTATTGTTCATAATGAGTTACATTGTTTAGTGGGCCAACCATGAGTTGTTATCCCCAATTCCCCTTGCCCCCCTTCCCCATCCCCAGTCAGCTGGATATCCTCCTCCTCCATGGGCCATCTGGATCATCTTTGTGGTAGGGGACCATGGATAGCCTAGTATTCAGCTGGGTTCTCCTGACCCAGTGTGTTGTTACTGAGGGGTGCCATGCCTCTGGATAGTCTCCCCCACCACGGCTCTCACAATCTTTCCGCCCCCTCTTCTGCTCAGTTCCCTGAGTCGTGGTGGGTGAGTATTAAGGCTGAGAAACTGGTTTTTAAATCTACCCGCCTTCTGCCAAAGCAGCTCTGACCCTTTGTGACATGATAGATAGTGTCCAGGAGGGGGCGTCAAAAGGTATCAACTCTAACACTATTTTCACAGGGCCCTATTAGACCTCATTGATTATAGGTCTTACCTGGACACATACATACATTGTCACCTAACAATTTAGTTGTCTGTTCAGAGACTGTCACGCTCTTTGCTTCTAAGCACAAAGGCATGTCAGGGCACACCAAAGGCAGAACTGCAAATCAGGGAGGCCTCCGTAAAGTTCATCTGAATTCAATGTCATCTATAGACTATCTACTGCATGTCCTAGCCTTGCTGGGGAGCAAAGGATAAAATGGGGGGGGGTGTACGTAATTAGAGGTCTGTGTGGTCCAGTGGCTTTTAAATGCAATCTAATGACGTAATTCAATATACTGTGACAGTGAACTGAATGGTGTGTTTTAGGAACATACATAGGGAAGCAGATCCTGCCCAGGAACATGGGCAGAGAAGACTCCCATAGTAGATTCCAAAAAAAAAAAAAAAAAAAAAAAAAAAAAACAAGAAATCCCATGAGCAAAAATGAAAGGGCCCAAGCTAAAAGGAGAGCAGATAGAGCCAAGGCATGCAGAGACATGAACTGGAACTTAATCCCATAGGCAATAAGGAGCCAGACAAAGATTTCAGAAAGGGAGTGGCATGACCATATGTGTGTTTTAAAAGTTAATTGGCCACGAAGATGTAATTATATGAAAGTGAAACCATGAAAGTGCTGGAGAACATAGGTAAATATATCATTTTAGCTTAAGGAAAAGTTTTCAATGTATTGCAGCAAAGCCTTAAAACCATACAGAAAAAAAAAATGACTGACAGAATTGAACACACAAAGATGTAAGAGAGGGGCTGAGGAGATAGCCCAATTGGTTGAGGACTCGTGGCCCAAGCGTGAGAATGAGTTCAGATCCCCAGCACCCACTTAAAGCCAATTGTGACAGCATGTGACTATAATCCCAGCACTGGGAAGGTGGAGACAGAAGGATCCCCAGGGCTTGCTGGCTGACTAGTCTAGCTGAATCGGTAAGCTCTAGGTTCAAGGAGAGACCCAGTCTCGGGCTGGAGAGATGGCTCAGCGGTTAAGGCACTTGCCTCCAGTGCCTAAGGCCCCAGGTTCAATTCCCCAGTACCCACATAAACCAGACCCACAGGTTGTGGCCCTGGTGCTCTCTCTCTCTCCTTTCTCTCTCCTCTCTCTGTCTGCTTGCAAAAAAATAAAATAATAATAATAAAAAAAAGAGAGACCCAGTCTCAAAAGAAAAAAAAAAACAAAGTGGAGGGCTGGAGAGATTGCTCAGTGGTTAAGGCGCTTGCCTGCAAAGCCTAATGAACCAGATTTGATTCCCCACTATCCACATAAAGCCAGATGCACAAAGAAGCGTATGCATCAGGAGTTCATTTGCAGTGCCTGGAGGTCCTGGTGAGCCCATTCTCTCTCTCTCTCTCTCTCTCTCTCTCTCTCTCTCTCTCTCTCTCTCTCTCTGCAAATAAATAAATAAAATATTTTTTCAAAAAGGTGGAGAATGATTAAGGAAGAGACCAAATGTAAATTACATGAATAACTTACACATAAATTTAAAATGAAATCTTATTAAAATAGCAAGGAACATGATATTTGCAAAAGAAGATATTTAAGCAACAAAACATGTTCAAACTTCACTAGCTCAAAAATTAAAATCGGCAGATATTTTTTTCACTCGCTAGACTGAACACATATTTTAACAAAGATCATAATGCTAGTTCTTATACAGGACTCGAAGGCTAGACACTTTCAAGCAGTTCTTGGATATCTGCGGCTTGGAAGAGAAATCTGTAACCTATCAGAACTCCTACCTGTCCCACTCCCACATAGACACAGCTTTAGCTAAATGACTTTTAGGAATATATCCAGAGGAAATAGGTCAAATTACAATTTTTCTAATTTTAATCTTGTACTAGCAAAACAAAGCAATACAAAAAAAAAAATAATAACAACGATAAACCACCACAAGGAAACGTGGCCAACTCTGAAATAAAGGGTTGGATAGAGATACAAGGGTAGCCACACAGAGATGCCACTTGGGCACTCAAAAGGATGGGTGTTTCTATTTGCTACTGACCTGGAAAATTTCCCAGTGTGTTAGAGGAGACTAGAAGGTTACGGTTATAACCTTGCTGGATGGTATCATAGCAAGAGCTCCCCTTTGAAAATGCATACTGTATGAATGCAAGAAAAATTCTGGGCGGAACACAACAAAATACTGTGTGGTTTCTGCTTTTCAGCACATGTTTTTCAGTCTGTCCATTTTTATTTATCCATTTTTCTACATTCAACACAGATTGCTATAATAAATAGATCAATTATTATAATACTGTTAAAGTAACTAGCCTCAGATTCAATAAACAAGCATCATTTAGGGGGTGTGGTGGTCTGAATGTAACACCCTCCATACACTCATGTGTTTGAACACTTGGTTCAAATAGTGACCAGGCAAAATGGTCACTATTTGAAAAGGTTGTGGAAGCTTTAGGAAGTAGAGCCTTGCTAGAGGAAGTGTGTCTCTGAGGTCAGACCTTGAGGGGTTACAGCCTCTGGACTCTGCTTGCTGTTTGCTCTACTTCCTCCCTGCTTATATGAGATGTAATACCAGCACCTTGCTTCTGCCATGCTCGGCCCCTACATCCCCCTCTCTACCCTCTGGAACAGTGAGCTGATTAAACCCTTTTCCTTCCCTAAATTACTTTTGGTTGGATGTCTGCCCAGCAACAAGAAAGTAACTGATAAAGGTTTGTGTCATAATCCAGGTGGAAATGAAGAAGGCTTGTACCAGGTTCCAGGGGTTCCATTCCTGGTTGTACTTTATGTAGGCAGGCATCAGTGTGCTAATTCCAGGCAGGACTCACACAAGAGTCTCTTGGATGGGGCCTTGACGCTTGCCCACCACCCCGAAGTGAGTCTGCCATGTGCATCTAGAATAGACCCACCACTCGAGAGCAGAGGGGAGGTTTGGGACCTGAAATATGCATGGGGTAGGAGTTTTGAAAAGAAAATTAATCTTAGCACCCTCAAAGTGAGCTCTGGTGAGCTCTCTGTCAGTATATAGAGTTCTCAAGGCCAAGTTACTGCGAAACTGAGCAGTGGCTTCTGTTTACTGTAAGCATTTCATTCAGTAGATTCGAGTGCAAGTCTGCTGAAGGAACAAGCAGCCCATCTCCTCAAAGCTTTGTGAATGACTTTCTCACAGTTCAGAGCAAGGCCATTTCCTGTGTGTGTGTGAACAGGATGGTGACTTCCATCATGAGTCTTTGTGGGAGTGGTTTGGGTTTAAGGCCTCCTGGAGCTCACTGTTTTATTCCTAATCACACATGTGTAGGTGGAAGCTGACATTCCAATAACTGTTTTTGGCAACACTGCAATAGCTTCCCTTTAAGGTTTTAAAAAAAATACAATGATTTGCTTTTAATTGCTACCTGTCTTAATGGGTGTTACTCAAACAGGAAATAAAGTTCCACATATTCTCGGCAGACTTTGATGCCAGAGGTTACTGAGGCAATTTGGAGAGAGATCTTAAAAGGTGTTAGGTAAATACAGGTGGATTTTAATATACGGTGTGCACTGACTCTTCTCATCTAGATAGCAACAGAGAGACTTTGTGTAGCTGAGGAGGAACCATATCAGATTTTGGCTATGAAGTTGGTATTTCTCACTTCTTATTGGCTAAGAAAAATATATGCAGCTATCATAAGCAGTATTGAAATAGGAATCATACCTTCCATAATTAAACACCCCTTTAAAAATAAGTTACAGTCTGCCTTTCACATCATCTTTGACCTATAGTCCCAACACTAATGGGTAGAAATGAATTATGGTTTGTACCAGAATTGAAAGTGACTTTGACTTTGAGGTGTTGGGACCCAGACCTTCCCTTTTCTTCTTCATTTGCTTGGTGGACACCTGGAGAGGATGTTCCAGGTCCTGAGGAAACAGACAGGAAACAGCAACATTTCTAGGAAAGGTCAAGGGGCACATTAAGATAACAGGCTAGTCCCCCACACTAAGGGTCCTCTTTAAAGGACTTTGGCCCCAGAACCACTCTCAAAAGATGCATTAGGTCTGGGAGCACTGGGGAGAGGGGCTGAGCAGGAGAGAGAGGGTGTTACCTTCCACTTGCTCTTGGACATCTAAGTGTATGCATGCCTTTGCCTTTAATTGACTGGAAAAAAATGTGGACAGGTGTCAACAGGCCTCTGAGCAGATAAGAGCAGAAGGCTTTGAACTTCCAATCCCAGGTCTTTGTGCTTTGTAGAAACTGGCCCTGTCTGCCTAGAGTGGAAATCCTAGGATGCTATTAACCCACAAACCCAGCAAGATAGAGGTTGTGGGAGTCCGTGGGTAGTCCCCAGACCCTAAGGTGCTCCTGGAAGTATTTATGAGTTATTATCTTCATTTAAATTTATCATAATCCATATATACTCAGTAAATGAAATTCAAACAAAACCAAAACATATTTTGTGAGCCTTTCTCTCTGCTCTTCCCTGTTCCCTCTTTGAGGGCAACCACTGGGAGCTACTTTGTAGACAGCCTATCAAAAGATAGGAAATCTTGTGTCCTCTCTCCTCCCCTGCCTCTGCCCTATCCTCCTTGGTTTAATAATACAATTATATTTTGATAATCCCATCTTACACTGAAGATATCACATCAAAATACATTGAATACACCCCACCTGCCAAACATCATGGATTAGCAGCCCAGAGCACTGAGGGGGATCATTGTTCCCTCATGTGGGGCTCACTGGGAGCTGCCGTTCATTGCCACTCTGCCCAGACTCTAAAGAGAGCTTCGAGCGACATTTCCCTCATTGCTAGCCTGAGGAAAGAGCCTAAGCCAGAACTCAAGGTATAGATTCTACTGGATGTATATAGCTTTCACACCACCACAAATTTGAAAGATCCTTGGGTTGAACCATATACTTGTTTATATATTCACATATATGTACACATATACATAAAATACTAACACTTTTTATGTAGGTAAAAGTCAGTTTTCACAGGATATGTGGGATAAGCCTAGGACTTGTGTGGTTGAGGCAGGAGGATTAGAATTTCAAGGTCCTCCTTGGCTATGTAAGTTTGAGGCTAGCCTCACTTCATGAAAGAAACCCTTTCTCAAAACCAAACATTAAAACAAAGGGGAAAAAACCCACCAAAGTAAACTTTGTATACTATTCTGTACCTTACGATGTTCCCTTAGATTCATTCATCAATGGATTCAGAAGACCATCCCTCCCCTTCGCTTCCCTCCCCTCTCCTCCTATCTCTTTCTGTCTCTTCCCTCCTTTCCCCTCCCTTCCCCTTCCCTCCCCTCCTATTCAGGATGACTTGCCCCTCAAATGGCTACATAGCTTTCTATTTATTGCAGGGTTGAGCATAATGTCAAGTCCCTTCTGATGAACTTCAGCTATTTTTCCAGTCTCTGTCAGTACCGTAATGAATGTTGTTCTCTTTTTTAAAAAAAAATATTTTATTTATTCATTTTCAAGCAGAGAGAGAGAGAGAGAGAGAGAGAGAGAGAGAGAGAGCGCACCAGGGCCACCACCTTGTGGGTCTGGCTTATGTGGGACCTGGGGAATTGAACCCAGGGCCTTAGGCACTGGAGGCAAGTGCCTTAACCACTGAGCCATCTCTCCAGCCCGAATGTTGTTCTCTTTACGCATGTGGTGATATTTCTGAGTTACTCATCTTGGATAGACTACATGAATCAATTCAAACATTGTAAGTGTATAGAGAGGCCTATTTTCCTCTAAATATCAAGCCAGCTGATGCCATCGTCGGTAGACTACCTGACACTTGTCAAGACTGTATGAGACTTTGAAGACTATGTTAGGTGAAAGAAGCAAGTCACAAAGGTTCTGCTACATGCATTCCTTTAAAATGAGACATCCAGACAGGCAACGCGTAGACAGAGCGGAGGAGTAGCTGTCTGAGGCTGTGGGGAGGGACAGAAAGGGGGTGACCGTGAATAGGAATTTGATTTGGGGGTGATGTAAAGTTCTGAATTTAGCCAGCAGTGATATTTGCTAAACCCTGTTAGACTGGGCATTTTATAAGGGTCAATTTTACATGTGAATTCTATTTTAATAAAGCTGTTATTTTTAATGTAACTATTTTTCTCTCACCTATGACGGCACATGGTCATACTTTTTCATCAATATCATTCTAATTACAGTCATCTTTCTCCATTCTTCCTAAAGAAGGAATGAACCCAGCAACAAATAAATAGCATGATCAAAAGGCCAACCAGGGATTTTAGGATGTAGGTTGTCAACTGTAAAGTCCGACAAGAATGAAACTGACTAGGAGAGCAACAGTCAAAACAGGACGCTGTCAACCTTTGCCAGTGAATTCAGCAATCTACATCCATCAAACAAGAAATTCCAAAAAAGAAAGGACCCATCTCTTTCAACCCCTAGGATCTTGAAATCCCCTTTGGTTGACTTCATCATACACATCATGCCCTACCTCCCAGATGGGGAATGGAAGCTGAAGTTGTCTCCAGTGGAGAATGTACTGAAACCCTCTGCAGGTGAAGAGGCCAGAGTGGAATAAAGACTGTGTTCTGCTACACAAGTCCAGGGCTGCTCTTCCAGTCAGTGTTTTCATTGACAAGGCATACTTAGGATTCCATTTCACCCCTGTTCACCTCTCACCTCTCCGTTAACCCTGCTAAATTCTTCTTTTTCTGTGATGTCTTATATTTCAACCTGCTGGTGCGCTGTGGGATTAAAAGCTAGATGCTCACTAACAAGAGTAATCCCCTAAGTAGACATGGTTCTGAGCTTGTTGGACATTTGATCACAGAGCAAAGAAGGGAACACAGAGAGGAGGTTGGGCCTGAAGAGAGTAAGAGGTTTGAGATTTTCACCTTGGTAATTGATTGCAAAGGGACTTTCAAGGCAATATTTGCATGAAAATGGGCCTGTTCTTAATTCCCACAAATAAACTCATTTTCCTCTCTCCTTTGAGAAACAAAAGGACCCCAAGAAACTGAGCTTCCATAAGGGAAGCCTTGGCAGACTTGACATTCCCCAGTCTTTGACTCAGCTTGCATGATTTTTAAGAGCAGCGAGCACTCACACAGGGACTATTAGATATGAGGCAGCCTCTGGTCTATGTTCTCTGTGTGTATTGGCACATTCAATTCTCACCACACTCCTATGAGGAAAGCACAATTTGTTTAGCTGTTGTAGACTGAACCTCATATAGCTCCAACCCCAAGGGACAGGGCTTGGGGGGGGGGCTTATGGGAGAGGATTAGGTTTAGCTGAGGTCATGAGGGTGGGGCCATCACTAAAGCCTGTGTGTGTCCCAGGGCTCTCTGCATGAGTATGGCTTCTGCTGGTGTCCTGGCAGCACAGGGCAGGGCACAGAGAGGACTCTCATTACTACACAAGGCTACTTCCTTCTCCTGTGGCAGATTTTCTTTGGTGACTCTTGGCAGAAGCTCAAAGATTGCATGTCAGTGGAGGGTCTTTGGAGTCTTCATATTCATAGTCTCTCATATGTGGTACCCATGTAGGAACGTCCAGCACTGAGACTCCAGCTTTAGGTTCATGCTCTCAAATCGCCTTCATATCTCAGAGAAAGAAGGGCCGTTTCCCCTTTTCCAACTTCTCCCTTATGTAACTAACTTTGACTTTCTCTTTAAAAAAAAATAATGGTGGGTTTTATTATGACATTTTCATCCATATGTAGCATTGGGCTCTGATGGTATTCACCTTCCCCATTCCCTGCTTGTCCACCTCGCCCTCCTGCTAACTGCTCTCTCCA
The DNA here is from genome assembly GCA_004024765.1 of Zapus hudsonius. NCBI lineage: Eukaryota > Metazoa > Chordata > Mammalia > Rodentia > Dipodidae > Zapus > Zapus hudsonius. Next base: position 141,570 of record PVHP010000249.1, read on the forward strand.
CCATAGCCTCCTGCTTCGTGCCTTATCTAGATTGCATATGTGAGAGAAAGCGTGTGATATTTATTATTCTTTTCTGCATTACCTATTCCTGCTCTTCTTCTCCCTTTAGTTCCTGCCCCCAAGTAGTGTGCCATCTACTTTCATGTCATATCCAGAGATGGATATCCATGTATGCAAACAAGACAGGAAATAGCAACATTTCTAGGAAAGGTCAAGGGGCACATTAAGATAACAGGCTGGTCCCCCCCAAACACACTAAGGGTCCTCTTTAAAGGACTTTGGACCCAGAACCTCTCTCAAAAGACACAGTAGATCCTGGAGCACTGAGGAGAGGGGCTGAGCAGGGGAGAGAGGATGTTACCTATCATACATATATATATATATATATATATACACACATATATATGCATATGATATATATATGACATATATAGCCCATGTATGTGTCTGGTCAGTTTTACTTAACATGGTGTTCTCCAGTTCTTTCTATTTTCCTGCAAATGACCGAATATCATTGTTCTTCACATTTGAATAAAACTCCATCGTGCACGATTCCCATTTTTTTCTTTATCCATTCATCTGTCTGTGCATACATAGCCTTGTTCCTTTTCCTTACTGTTGTGAATATGCAGCTATAAGCAGGGGTGTGGAAGTGTTCTGTAGTGTGCTGACTTAAGTACCTTCAGGTATTCACTCAGGAGTGGTATTGCTGGGTCATAACTTCTCGTGTGAGCTTTTTGAGGAATGTCCACAGTGATTTCCACGGTGGCTGCACTACCTCCCCTTGTGCCCTGCATTCCCCCAGCAGTTGGTATTTGACAGCCACCTGTCAGGGGTGATGGATTTGCAATGCACTTGTTTTCTTTCTCTTTTTTTTGTATGTGTAGGTATGTGTGCATGCATTTGGTATGTTCATATGTGTGTGATCACACATAGGTGTTCAGATTTATGTGGAGGTCAGAGATCAACAGGATATCTTTCTCAACCACGCTCCTCTTTTATTCTCTGAGACAAGATCTCTTGCTGATCCTGAAGCTCATTGATTGGTTAGACTTTCTAGTCAGGGAGACCCAGAGCCCTGTCTCTTCCTCCACAGCAATGGGCTTACAGGCATTTTATGTGGGTCCTGGGGATCAGAACACAGATCTTAGTGCTGGCACAGCAAGCACTTTACCCACTGGGCCATCCCCAGCCTCGGTCTTGGGTCTTTCCTTGTTTGGGTGGAAACTTGATGTGTAATAGAGAGTGACAATAGCTAGATTAATATTCATAAAGGACACCATGAGTTAGTGTATTTAATCAGATTAATTAAGCACACATCTATAAGTGAGGGAATCTGAAAAATGGCTTTGCTTCCAGGAAGTTGACCCTTGCTTTACTTTGTCTCATGATTGACAGAATTACCCCCACCTGTATGTCACTGTATTTATCTTGACAGTAATCTGGCTGAGGGATATAGAGGAAAGTCCTCAGGCTTTGGTATCAGCTCTGAGTCAGGACGTTGGCACTGCTTCCTTGTACTTGTGAGACCTTGGGCAAGTTGCTCAATTACCTTAAGTTAGTTCTTCTGATAACAAAATGAGGTTTCAGCATTTCCTTCTATTAGAGTGTGGATAAAATATATATGATCAAAGTGCCTTAAATGAGATAAGTACTAACATGCTATTATGCCAGTGTTATTGACTCCCAATTTCCAAAATACTCAAGAATTTTAGTAACCTGATATGAGTTACTACCATTTTCCTTATCAGTGTTAGTCAGGCTTCTCTAGAGGAACAGAACTGATAGGTTATGGTATACTATAAAAGGAATTTATTGGATTAGCTTACAAGATACAGGCTGGGAAGCACAACAGTAACTGTCTGCCAAGTGAGAATTGGAGAAGCTGGTAGCGGCTCAGTCCACAAGGCTGGATGCCTCAGCAGTCCCAATCTGGCCCTGACGGCCTAGAGGATTCCTAGACATCTGCTGGTCTTCAGTCCACACTGGAAGCCTGATGAAGCTGTGTTCCAATGTCCAGGAAGGGTAGCAACAACAGGGCAGATGCCTGCACCGGAAAGGAACATGGCAGCCAGGGAAAAGGCCCTGTGCTTTCCTGGGTCGTCTTTATATATAGTCCACCACCAGATCCTTCCTGGAAATGTCCTCACAGACCTATGCAAGAGGCTTGTCTCTTACTTGATTTCTAATCTGATCAAGTTGACAACATAATTTAATCATCGCAAGTTCCCCCCTTGTCAACTTGACACTAAACCACATCTAGTTTGGGAACTCTGATTGGAGTCACTTCTTGATTAAGTTTCCAATAATCAACTGTCGTTCTCCATGACCTGTCTTCTGAACAGAGTACACCGAAGAATTAAAGGGAGATGTGGTAGGAACCACCATCCCTGCATTTTTCAAGTTCTTTTTGGTGGCATTAATCTCTACAATTCCTCCAGGGATGTGATATTATTTTTAGTGCTCTTTGGGAGCTGCCTCCACTCACTGGCCCTCTGCCCTGGTGGTGACTGTACTGTACAGATGCTTGTGTATTCAAGTCACACTGCTTGGCTCAGCAGTAGACATCTTATCAGAGCTGGAAAAATCTTGGTGTTGGGAGCAGAGTCCTTGAGCTGGCTACTATGGGTTTTTAAGCTAAAAGTCTGGGTAGATTCAGGGTTGAGGTCATTACTCAAGCCTTGATACTAAGAGGAGAAGAGTGGAGCAAATACAAAAGAAAACCAGAAAAGAAAAACTATATGACCAATATGAGATGGTAAGAGGCATGGGAAAATGAATTTTCAGTTGCTGAGATCAGCCTGTGCTGAGCAAGCTTGTATGTTCAAGAACTCCAGATCCTGATTCAATCACCTCTAGGTTTTCAGCCCTTACTAGACACACTTAAGCAATATGAGCATGGAAAAATGTGATCAAAGCACTGAGATTCTGTGGGAGATGCTCTACACTAGTGGTCTGAAAATGGTTTTCTCACACAGTTGCAGAATTTTGGTTGTGGGCAGTGTTCCATCTGCTTCTAATGCTAACTCACACTGTTCATTTCTGTAAGTGAGGAATAGGTCTGTTTGAAAGTTGACTCACAAACTTTGTTTCAAAGATATCAGAAAGACTCGCTCCATGGATCAGAAATGGTGACTCATGGAATTATTAGAATATTCCCTTAACCATGCATAAGATCAAGTCCTTGGAGAAAATGCATGTTAACTTGATCAGATGCATGAAGAGAAATGATCTTAAGGTGAAAGAACCATTTCGCTGCAAGAAAAACATGGAAGCTAGGGTATTGACTCAGTTCTTTCAAGCATGAGGACCTGGTTCCATGCCCAGAACTCACGTAAAATGCCAAGGTAGTGGAACATGCTTAGAATCCCAGCGCTGAGGAGGCAGATCTAGGGCTTACTGGCTAGCCTGCGTAGCCTACTTGACAAACTCTAGGTAAATGAGATATCCTGTCTCAAAAAAGGTGGATGATGGCCCTGAGGAACAACACCCAAGGTTGTCCTCTGGCCTCCACATGCATACAGGCGCATGTGTGTTCACATGCATGCTCGCACGCATGTGTGAATCTGTATACTTTCACACACATACACATGTGTGGTTTTCTTTTTTTGAAAAAAGAAAAACATCTTGTAGTGAAAGCACATTTCCTCAAGCAATTTGCTGACTTACACAGTTCCGAGATTCAGATTGAGCCAGGATTGGAAGTGCCTCAATTGACTTATTGATTTATTGGTTGTGGGTTTTTTTAAGTTAGGAGATAAAATGGATAGTTTGGGGGCTGGAGAGATGGCTCAGTGGATAAAGGCACGTTTCTGTAAAGCCTAACAGCCCAGGTTTGATTCCCCAGTACCCACATAAGCCAGATGCACAAAGTGGTGCATGCATCTGGAGTTTGTTTGCAGTGGCAGGAGGCTCTGGTGTGCCAATTTTCTTACCCCTCTCTCTGTGTCTCTTTCTTTCAACGTATCCTTTAAATAAATAAATAAATAAATAAATAAATAAATAAATAAATAAATAAAATATTTTTAAAAGTGGAAAGTTTTATTTACAGCACTCACTCATTTCTTGAATTTCTGATTTTAAAATAACTGAGCTGATACTATAGCACTAAAATGTTTACTTACGAATCATCTAGTTGGCAACTCTCTTAGGCGTCTGTCCCTTCAATCTTACTCAAGTCAAAGAACTGAGAACCACATGGCTTGCAAAATAATTGGGCATTATAGTCATTTATTTTCTCAGTGTCTGAGAAGCATACCAGAAGCACACCAGGAATTATTAAATGCTTATCAAACTTTTTCACCTCAGAGTACTCTATCTAACCTGGTACATATTATTTTTTTTAATTAGGATATCATTAATTTCACTATATACCTTTGCCAGAATAATGTGGGGTTTTTTTGCTAATACTTTTCCTTATTATAGACTTTTTAATACACATTTTTTCAGAAACTGAAGATACAACTCATTTGATTTTTAGGGAATATTGATCATCAGCCTAATTGGCGAAGTCCAGATTCATTTTCAAACAAATTAGCTAAATTAGAATGTCATCTTGCCAAAATGACTCTGGTTTCGATTTTCAATTGAAATAAATATATCAATATATGTGTTGAGAAATAAAAGATATAAAAAGAAATAAATTATGAACTATGGCTTGAGAGGCAGATCAAATCAAGAAGACAGCAAATGTAAACAGACTAGGGATGTGGGTCAGGTGGGTGAGCACGTGCCTTGTAGGCAGGAAGCCCTTGGTTTAGTCCTGGAATCCTCATGCACTACATGTGGTAACACATACCTGTTATCCCAGCATAAGTAGGGGTAGGAGGATCAGAAGTTCAAGGTCATTCTTAGCTATATAGGGAATTCCAGACCATGGGATGCATGAGACCCTGTCTCAAAACTCATTATTTCTAATAATTCAAGATAATGTGTAGGTAAAACAAGTTATTTGTGAAGAAAGAAGTTCAATAGATTCCTTGCAATGATAAATCTTTGGTAAACTTATGTGTATGTTTGTGGACCAAACCAGGGATTTTTACTTTAGAAGACAAAATGGAACCATGCATAAAACATAATTAATTTGATTGGAAATTCTTTGTATATTTGAGGAAAGAAAAGTTACATATCAATAAAAGCTGACTATTTGGCAGCTAGCATATTGTGGTTTTGAAAGTTAAAGATGGAAAATATCAAGTGTTTAATTAGAGGAAGTATAATAATAATTGACTACAGTGGGACAGATACACAATATAATTTGGTAAAATAGGTTTTAGATGTATTATTAACATGTACCAAATGAAAAAAATTACTTCAAATTTTTATCCTAGAGGTTAATTCTAAACTGCAGCAATCCTAGAACATATTAATGTTTGGAAGAAGACGTAGAAGTCTGTATGTTTTGGCTGTTTGTATTTTTCTTTCCAGGTAGTGAAATGTTCGAGAGAAGTCTTTTGCAAAATAGCTGAACACTGTAATGTACATATGTGGGTCAAAAGCTATTTTGGGGAGCCTAGTGCTTCCCTGCTCTCTTTAGTTTGAGGTGGCCAGACTTGCCCTTGAAAGTGAAATATTATGAAAACATCCAGTAAATGGAAAAAGAAAAGACATTTTAAAAGAGAAAACTTGGGATGGGGGAGACAGGTATAGTGCTTGCTTCATGAGCATGAGGACCTGAGTTCAATACCCAAAATCTACGTAAAATGGTTAGCATCATGGCACACACTTGAAATTTCACCTCTAGGGAGGTGTATACAGCAGGATCCTTGGAACTCACTGGCTAACCAGGCTAGCCTATTCTGTGGACTCCCGCCCAATGAAAGACCCTGTCCCAGAAGAGGTGGACAGCATTCCTGAAGATTGACACTCAAAGACATCCTCCAGCCTCCATACACATGTGTGCACACATATACACACACCTGCACACACTCCTGTATCCACACATAAAAATATGCATGCACACAGGCAAAACAAACAAGACAGTCCTATTCTACACCAACTTGCTCACTTCTGATCTGAATTTGGGACATCTAAACTTGGGGTAATTTGTGCCATGATTGGGGAGGTGGCACCCAAGAAGCTTCCAGTATTCAACAACTGCAATTGTTCAGTTTGATTTCATGGAGAGACGGATCCCTGCAGCAATATGTCAGGCCAGTTGAGATGAGTGAGGGATTTGGCTTTATTTTACATGGGCAGAGGAGGACTTTAGAGACAGGTTAATTTTAAGACAAAAGTGCAAGCAGAAGTTGAAGATCTGGAAAAATTCTCTATGAACTACCAGTGATCACATAGCCTTGGGAAAAAATGTATGTCCTTTGTGAAAATATTGGATTACATAATTGATTCTAAGAAGTGTACTTTTCTTCTTTTAAAAAATTATCAAAACTAAAGGAAAAAGTGTTACAGCTCTTTTAGAATTTGTCTAGCAGGCTCTCTGGCTCTCACCGGAAAGCCCTTAAAAAAAAAAAAAAACTAAAGGAAAGATGAAGGAAGGAAGAAAAGAAGGAAGGGAGAAAGGAAGAAGGAAGTCATAATTTTACTGGCCATATACAAACCATTGTCCACATTCGTCCACAGTTCTGTTGCTCTATGAATGTTTGAGTATAATGTTGCTTGGGGTAAATATAGGGATTTTGGCTTTCATTATTTTTCTCATACTTTGGGTTAATTCCCAAAGCATAATCCAAACCATTCATCACCAAGAGTCCCCTAATGTGTCTATGCTAAGACCCTGTCTTAGTTTTATATTGCTGCTATAACAAATTATCACAGAATTGATGGCTTAGGACAACGCAAGCTCATTATCTTTGCTCAGAGTCACAAGTCTCAGAATCAAGGAGTCATCAGGACTGTCCCCTCCAAATTCAGGAGTGGGGAACCTGCTTCCTCTGCCCTTCCAGAGGGCACCTGCATTCTCTGGCTCACAGCCCCTTAGACTTATAGCTGACACCTCAACTCTCCACCTCACTCTACTATCCTCATATTAATTACAAAAACCTTGCAATGCCATTGACTCTATCAAGCTAGACTAATGTCCCCAACTCAAGGCCAGCTGATTGCTGACCTTCACTGCATCTGAAGTCACCTCATATTTGCCATAGACCCTCACCCAGCTTCCAGGCATTAGGACACTGATATTCTCAGGAGCCATAAGCAATTTGCTATAGACCTTATTTTAGTGTATCACTGGAAAAAAAAACAAAACAAGAAGAACCATTTGGTGTTATTATCATTCCACGTTGTTTGCCTGCCAACAATGCACGAGCTCTCCACTGAAACATATTTAGGAACAGTCTCTGCTCAATGTGCTTACAGATATGATTATTGTTAACATTGTCAATTATTTAACATTTATTGAGCACCAACCATGCGCTAAGTGCTCTCCAAACATACACTTAGTCATGCTTGATGCCTGAAACACTTACTATTTGAAATAGACAGACAGGCCGAAAGTTAGACAGATGCTAACTTGTAGAAATAGCAATGTTTTGTGAAAGAATTGACCATCCTGGGATGGTCAGATGGAGTGCTTTATACTACGTGTTCTCCAAACTCATCTCTCCTCCCATGAGTCCTGGACTTGTACCCTTTTCACCAAGTATCATTGACAAAATTCTGTTAGAAAAGAAATACCATTTAAATGCTACTTCTATTTATTTTTTAATGTGTGTGTGTGTCCTTGTGTGTTTGCATGTTCATATGTATGTGGGTTCACATGTGTGTGCATGTAGAGGCCAGAAGTTAATGGTGGATATCTGCTTCTATCATTCTTCCACTTTATTTGTTTAAGACAAGATCTCTCACTAAACCCTGGACTCACTGTTTCAGCTTTCTTAGCTAGCCAACAAGTCCTGGGGATCCTCCTATCTCTGCCTCCCCAGCACTGGGTGATAAGCACATGCTTCCTTGCCTGACGTTTATATGAGAGCTGGGTATTCCCAACTCACATTTTCATGTTTGGGCAGCAAGCCAGCAGTTACTAACTAAGCCAAATGCCCAACCCCCATTACTTTAAAGTTTATGACAACTGTATTTCATTATTTTCTTCATATCTTGTGACATAAAGTTTCTGTGATTAGTAGGATTTATCTATAAAAACATCTCATGAGTGGTGATTTAAACTTATTTGCTAACTGAAGGAAGAAAATTTTCCAGAAGCTGGTGCTGGGAATGGCAAGCAAAGCTCTTAGAAGCTCAGGTTGCTTAGGAGATGACTCCATGCTTGTTGTACTTCAAGAGGAAGTAGGAAAGCATTCCCACAATTTAGAAGATTAGACCAGCCATTGGTTAAAATCTCATGCTGGTTGGCTAAAGCACAAATATGTGTGCATTACTTGCTCTACAAACCCACCGAATTTCCTAACAATAACTTGCTCTGTGTACCTTTAATAGGCAGGAGAATTGACAGAAATAAATGCATTGCAGGTACTTGACCTTTTATTAAAATGTAAATATGCATGTAATACCATTTGTTCTGGCAATATGTTTTGTTTGATGAACTCTAAGGTTAAAATCACCTCATTCAGGGCTGGAGAAATGGCTCAGGGGTTAAGGCATTTGCCTGCAAAGCCTAATGACCTGAGTTCAATTCTCTAGGACCCACATAAAGCCAGATGCACAAAGTAGAGCATGCATCTGGAGTCTGTTTGCAGCGGCTGGAGGACTTGGCACCCCATTCTCTCTGCCTCTCTTCTATCTCTATAAATAAATGAATGAATGAATAAATATTTTAGAAAAAACACAGAGGATGATACCTAGCTGATTGGGGGACATGGAACAGAGGAATTGGGGAACTAGGGATACCTACTCATTGTTTACTCTCTCAATGTATCTAATTATGGATAGTAAAGGGACAATTACATTAAATAAGCAAATGTAAAAAAAAATCCACTTAAAAATGAAGACCTTGAGAGTATGAGGTAGAGTGAACTAGGACTTGAACTAGAATCACAGTCACCTTTCTGCTTAACCTCGATGCTCCTAATTTGCCTCTCACCATGGCCTCCCTTAATGTGCCTGCCCCAGTGCCCCATTTCCCTACAACTTTTTAAGATGTCATGTACTGGTTATCCTTCTTCCTCAAATGTTCTTTTCCAAGTTGTCAGATGCGCTGTGGAAGAATCAACCCACCAGTAGCCAGGAAAAGCCCAAGTAGTCATGCTCCTTGAAGAACAATGACATGAGTCTCCCCAGTAAGGATGATTGATGGAGTCTGAGCCTACCTGGCTGACCCGACAGTTGGCACTCAGCACCACCGTGGGTGGACACCACAACCCTGTTGGAGCACAGGCCTGTCCTGGTAAGCAGCACCACAATGTGCCAACAATGCATGTTTTCTGCTGTGTGTGACTGATTGCCGCCTTAATTAAAGAAATTAATGTTCGTCCAACCTTTTTGCTATAGTTAGAGTAGCAGATAGAAAGGCTGGAACATGGCTTCTTGTTTCTAGGAGCTGGGGTTCTGGGTGGAAGAGTGTCCTGAGCATGTCTCACGCTGTCCACATTTTCCCTCCAGCCTGGGCTTGCTCTCTTAGCCTTACCAAGTTAATTTTGAAACGCTAATGATGCTCTCTCTGCTCATCCCACACTCCGCTGGCTGTATAACTTCATTGCCTGGGTTTAGGTCCCACTCAGTCAGTTGCAAGCTGAGTGACAATTAGTAAGCCTTGAAGTCATTCTGTGCCTTAGTTTCCTCGGGTATAAAGTATAGATGATTGTTGGGATCTATTCTCTAAGATTTCTGAGGACGTTCCATGACAGAGTAACAGGGAAAGAACCTGGGGGGGGGGTCCAGACATATCATTAATCTTTAGTAACCAACACAATTATTACTGTTTTAATTATTTGTTTGACACATTTGTGCCAGGGAACTAATACATGCCTTGTCCCTTTGGTAGTTCTGAGATGTGTCCTTGTGATGATTTGAAGCAGACATCCCCTATGATGTGAATACTTGGTGGTGCCCGGCTGGTGGAAGCTTGGGAAGTGCAGCCTTTCTCCCATCTGCTACTTCTGGAAGGGTGCTTTGTTCCAGCAAAGTGGCGGTAATAACAACAGCCCTCAAAACAAAGATAAAGGTATTTTGTTAAAGATAATTTGGGAAGACACAGAAAGAGGCTGTCAAAGTAGATGGTCGATGACTATGAGGGGAAGAAAGAAAGGATCCAGCAGGAGAAAGAACAAATTGCTCATGAGCCATAGACAGTCTCTTATGTGTCCAGAGCCAACATCAGATAGCATTTCCTGGTCCTCAGAAAGACTGTAGAGGAATGGAGATTCCCAAACACATTTAAAACAAGTGTAGGCATGTGGAGCACATAGATGTAATCTGATTAATTTCATCATAGAGAATAGAGGAAATTCACATTTCTCATCATTTCTTACTGTCTGAGAGCCATATTTAGCACAGGCATGTGAAGAAGGCTGGTTTAGGAAGTCATTGAACATACATTTCCAGATCTCTAAGGCAACACTCTCTGATAGTACTATAATTTGAACCTCATATGCAATTTCAAATTTTCTGCTAGATACTTCAAAAAATTCAGATGGACTACCATTTACTGGTATAGTTTGACCCCAAACTTAAAAAAATATTATTTTTACCTAACCATCAATGTAAAAATTATCAATGGTATAAAATATGCTTTTGTAATGTCTTTGAGATGTGCACATCTTACATTTAAAGAACATCACAAATCATACTAGTTACATTTTAAGTGGTCCCAGCCTCATAATGATTACTGCAACCATATAGAAAATGGGAATCTAAAAGATTTTGTGTGATTAGCGATTAAAAGAAAGACATAAAGTTGGAAATATTTTGCTTCAGAAAGTAAACTCAACTGTTTTGGAAGATGCTGTATGCGGCACACAGCTCTCTGCTGACAGAACACAATAAGACTGAGTAATCCCCTCCCCAGCAACTTTTAAAGAATAGGGGCAAACATGAATCCAGACTCAGGGCTTGCCTGACATGATGATTAATTAAGACATATGGGCGAGGACAAAGCAAAATTTCCTTCTTCAATCAGTCTTTCCCTGACCTTCATTAAGGACAAAGAATATCTGAGTGGATGAAGCCTTCACCTTTAATAAGCCTTCACTCTGTTCTTTCCTATGGAACCATTCATTAGGTTAACAAAACAATGGTAGCAGGCTAATGACAGACTGTGGTCAGAACCCCAGGGATAGCCTATGTCACCATTAGCACCTCAAGGCAAAATGTCACTTGGACCACCTCCTTCAATCCTGGAAAGGAGACTTTGACCCATAATTGCATTCAGAGGTTCAAGCGATTGCAGATGGGGTGAGTGGTCCTTGTTCCAAATCAGCAAAGAACGTATGAAACATAAATGTAGATTGATATGGGAAGAGGTGGGTGTATGCATTTTCCTCTTTAAAATGGTATTTCTGTTCATTGTACAAAAATTTGGGGAAGAGAATTTTTTACTGTTTAAACCTATTTTTTTTTACTTTGGTTTTAGGTTTATAGAAAATTTGCAGAGAACAGAAAATTCCCATGTATCTTTCACTTATTTTTCTTTACTCAACCAGGTGACATTGATCAGAACTGAGAAATCAACATTGGTAACATTACTATTTGCTAAGTACCAGATTTTACATGAGTGACAAGTTGATGACATCAACTGTGATGGTTAATGGCCATTGTCAACTTGATTGGGTTTGGAGTCTAGGAAACATACTTCTGGATATTTCCAGAAAGATTTAACCTAGGAGGGCAGGCCTACCCCAAGTGTGGGCAGAACTATCCATGGACTACAGTTCAGACTCCATACAAAGGGGAAAGCAAATGGAGAGTGATCATTACTGTTCTGTTTCCTGACTACCCATTCAATGTGGTTAACTCCTTAATACTCCTGCTGGCATGCTTCCCTCCCATGATGGACTACCCTCAACCTGTGAGCCAAAATAAACCTTTTCTTCCTGAAGTTGCTTTGGTTGGGGATTTTGAAACAATCAATAGACAAGTAACAGGAACTTATTTTCCTAGCATTGCCCACAAGTGGGCTTTTCCTCCTAAGGTTCAGATCAAGGGGCATCTCTTCCCTGATCTTACACTCAGTTGAGTTTACAACAGAGAACAAGTCCTTAGCACATTTATGCATTGTATGGCTGCAACTTAAATGACACCCAAATGCCAGCAAAGGAGAAAAGTGGACCAGAATATTCTCAAGGGGCATTTGTGACAACTTTCACCTCATTCTTGTCACCTCCCAGCCCAGCAAGCATCTCTAAAAGTTTTATGTATAAAGAGTTTGTGTTGGGTCATTTTAAGCAATTACAATTTTCCTAGCTGTTATACAGGAGACTGTGTTATGATTCAATCATTGTTATCTGCCCAGTCAAGAAAATGCAAAGAACAAGCAAAACAGTTTTGTTAAATAAACAAATAAAAGTGTGTCCACTTAGGAGGATAAAATTTGTTCTATATACATTGCATGAAGTATTATATGCTCAAGCTGCCAGAAGGGTTCAGAAGAAGCTGGACAGTCCACTTCCCATTTTTATGGAGGAGTGCAAAGTCTATATTGAGTTGCATTGTTGGCTACTCTCAGAGGCCAGAGGATAAAATGTGAGCATCCTATGGGGGAATCTCATGGAAAAACAATACTTAGTTACAGTAAAGAGGCCATGAGCATTGCAGTCATGTCTTCTATCTCGACTTTCTGTTGCAAAGGAGTCGGCTTTTATGATGAAAATCTTCCCAGGAATAAAAGCTTGAGACACTTGGCTGGGAGGGACCAGTTTATTTCCATTCCCAGGGGCTTTCTGCTGGCCTTGCTAGGTGGCTCAGTGGCCACTTTTGCCCCCTCTGGTTCCAGCTGCTTGCTTGCTGAGTGCAAGGCCAGAGGCTCTCATTGCGGTAATTGCTGCCTGTGCTGTGTTTGCACATCTGTGGTGGCCTCCTGAATTGAGTTTCTGCCAGACCCAGGCAGCAAAACCTTCCCTTGCCCCTTTATTTCCAGTGTCACACCATTAAAGGAAATGAGATTATGGCACAAATCATCATTCACGTGACTCTAGCATGGAAGGCTAGTGAGATATTGCAGAGATAATTCCATAGTCACTATGGCCCCTGACAGTAATTACAATGTGACCACAGGGGATCACCTTCTAATAGGCTTTTGCTCACTCCATTCAGGGTCTGTTGTGTGCTCCAGTTTGGATAATTAAAGTTGTGTCTCAAACGCTGCATGAGGCAGCTTATAATTACGTAGTCCAGTGGAAGAGGGTACTGAGGTGACGGACACCCAGGCTGGAGGGAAGAACAGTGGCCCTGGTGATGAGGAAGAAAGAAACCAGTCCTCTCATATGGGAACCGAGAGTTGATGTTCATCAACTGCTTTATTTATTTAAAAATGAAAATGACTAATTACAGCCCTTCCCAGCCTGATAGCCTTCACCCTCCACAGGGACTTTTCCTAACTCTGTCCTTTGGTCTCCAACAAAAGAACTGACCTGAGCAAGGAAGAAAATAGAAATGGCTTATTTAAGCACTATAATGGTTTGATTATTTAGTCATTTGCATGCTGAGTGATTTGCATAAAAGCAGGAAAAGGTCCATGCTGGAATTTGGCCTGTACCTCTCCTTTGCTGCTCACTGGAGAAAAGATCCTGAACTTGGCCTCATTTAAGCCCTTGCATTTTAGAGAAATGTGGACTTTGGAAAACTTGGATTTGTTATTTCAGGGACACAATATTTGAAAAGAAAACAAGCCCAATGGCTGTATCCCATGGGGCAGTTTCCCCTAGTCTGTCTCTGGCTGTCAGAAAAACAAAGAAGTTAGTTTTCCACATGCACACACCCTTAAAAAACCAGTCTCCTGAGCAGGTATAGGAAGAAGGCTTTGGTAAGGGGGAGCCTTTTCCGCCTTCTAAAACTAGGCCCGGATTATCATCTAAATACTAAATTTGTTCTTTGAGAGTATTTCATCATTCTGGTTTTAAAAAAAATGTAACAGCATAGAACATCTCTTATCTTCAATCTTTAGAATGCAGAAAGGATTCTTGGAAAGCACTTCTAACGGGCTTTGAATTTCTGATCCTTAAAAGTAGAATTCTGCTTTACTCTAACACAAGATGCTTTTCTTCCAAGTTTTGCTAGGTAGAGAATAAACCCAACCATTCTTTTTCAACACTGTGGTCTCTTTTGAAGCACAACAAATTTATTCTTCACCCAATGTGGGAACAACAATTGATATTCAAAACGCCACCCTTTCCTAAGGCTTTGCCTTCATGAAAATGAAACATATTTCGTACTGAGCACCATATGGTGTTTGTGAAGAGTGGACACGCAGATGCTTCCTAATTAAAGCATTAAAGTTTGTCATGAGAAATGGCAGCCACAGAGGACTTTGGCTGGGTGCGTGCCTGGGAGAGGGGTGGGTGGGAGGGATCCCAGAGAGCGATGAAGTGGTAGGCTGATGCCCAGCTTTGCAAACACACGCTCTGATTGATCCTCTGGGAGCAGATAATGGCAAGAGGCAGTTAATTTGAAGATAATTGAGAGATCTCTTTCCTGACTTCACACAATGAAACAAGGTGCCTGGCCTCAGCTGGCACTTGCTCCCAGGCAGGAAGAAAAGGGCCAGAATTGGGGCAAGAAAGCTGCAGCCTGCCTCTCCCTTCTCACACAAAGCCTGGAAGCCCCTTCCCGGGCTCTGCCTTCCCACACTCCCAGTCCCCCATTGATTGTTCCTACACAACAGGCCATAAATAAGAGTTTCCAGAGAATGCTATCAGAGGGCCAGAGAAGTCTGTTCTTCTGGGAAACAAGGACTGCATCTCTGCAAACAACCTCATAGGGCCGCCATCCCAGATGGCTGGGTTTCTGTGAGAAGGTGAACAGGCGGTTTTTGTTGCTGTTGCTTTTGAAGCTTTCCTTCTTAACTTTCTTTTCCTCCCTCCTTCCCTCCCTTCCTTCCTTCCTTCCTTCCTTCTCTTTTCCCTTTCCTTCTCTCCACTCCCTTTCCCTTCCCCTCCCTTCTCCCTTCTCCTTCCTCCTTCTTCCTTCTCCTCCTTCTCTCTCTTTCACTTTCTCCTTCTTTTTTCTCTCTTAATTCTCCTGGGTAATTCTTCCCTCTCCTTCCCACCCTCCTCCTCACTCTCTCTGTCTCTCTTCTCTCCCGGTGGCCATTTCAAAGTCACAAAGTCCAGTGATACCGAGGGCTTTCTCAGGTTAGTGAGCACATTCACCCACACAGCTTGGTCAGGGCAGGGATTGGAGTCTGGAGGTATCTGACACAGGACCTAGCTGCACACTGCCCTGGTTGCATGGTGGATGGGAAGGGACTTCTAGTTTGTTGACAGTCTTCCCTCCAACTTGCCACATTCCCAGATGATTTTTATGAGCAGCTAGCTCATAAATTCTAAGAAGCTCTTAAGTAGGTGGTAAAATCATCTTGTTTCCTTTGGAAACACATACACCTGAAGAATTCCTGGAAATTGGGATTACTTAAGTGTGAAAAAGAATGCTGTTCCCCCTCCCTCTCCCCAGGACTGGAAACTTCATGGTAACAAGCACCCGGGTATAGCTGTGGCAGGGAACCTTAGAGAGTTCATCAGTGAAGAGGGAGAAACAGATTTGGGCCCAGAGGCAAAGAGAGAGAGAGACAGGAGGCACAGAAGGGAGAAGGTCCAGCAGACACCTCACACAGGGTGGTCTGAGGTCATTAAAAGTACATAGGAACCTGGGTTTGCCAAACAGCATTTAAAAAATATTTTTGGAAGTGAAATATACTTTTGTTATTATCCTGGTAAGTTGGGTTTCTCACCAGAAATACTATCATCGGGTTTGTTTCTGTGATGTGCTGTCATTTAGCTAGTAGGCAAATACACAGATACAGAATCTGAGAATAATGAGGATTAAGGGTACACAAATATATGTCAAAATAAAGGTAAATGTCTGCTTCTGAGGTTCATAGAAGCAGTTTTATTCTGCTTTGCAATTCCCACACTCTGTCGCTCCATGTATATTTACACATATATTTGTGTGTTACCTATACATGTATATAAATACATTTGCATTAAATAAATATTTGTGACCATATGTTTTATGAGAGAGAGACACACACACACACAGACTACCTCTTTGGTAAGGCCAGTTATAGTTTAAATGGTGAAAGAACTTAGCATTTTAAAATTCAGGTGATTCCAGCTCACAGAGCTGAAAGATAAAGAGATGTGTATTTATACTATGACTAAATTTGGAACTTCCTCCTCACATGAAGTGTAAAATGAGATGCTCCTCAGACACAGGTTTTTCCTTCTTTGGTAACCTTTAAATCTTTAGATTATTTCCATTTAAAACTAATTTGTATAATTTACAGGACAGCCAATGGAAAAGGAAGAATCTTTTCTTGAAGACTTTCATTCTAAAAGTCTGGCTGTCAAAATCGTGTCAGTAATGAATTAGGACTCACTGCCCTGAATGTCCCCTGGAAACAGAAGGCATGCCTCCAATGCCCATAGCATCTTCTGGAACACAATGATGGCCTATGAGGCACTGAAGGTCCACCACCGGGCACTGCTGTGGCTCTGAGCATCCAACCAGTGGTTCCCTGGCAGTCAGTCCCCTTGGAGGGCCCACACAGCCGGCAGGGGAGAGTGTCTTGGTTCCTGGGCTTGGATTCCCACTGGAAGCCCTGCTAACCCTGTGCCCCTGAATTGTACATATCCACTAGCTCTTTCTCTTCACAGGGCCTAGGCTGGTGACAGATGTGAGGCTCGCATGAATCTGGATCCAGACTCATTCGGATTTGTTACCAGGTGAGTTTATCACATCTGGCATCCCTTAAGATCTAGGAAAGTTGTCTATGGCCATACCACCCTGAAGGCACCCGATCTCATCTGATCTCGGAAGCTAATCAGGGTCGGGCCTGGTTAGTACTTGGATGGGAAGACCTAGGAAAGCTCCTTGAGTCTTGCCTTGCCAAATGAACACATCTTGTTAGATGTGTGGACTCATGTCTGAAACAGTTGTGACCACTGACCACACATAAGACGCACTCTCTCTTTATATATGGAAATGTGCATATATGTTCACAGAAAAATATAAACGCTGGATATCATTAAATTCTGTGATCCCTTGACATAATTGACCTTTTAAATTGTCTTTTATTGCTTCCACCATGCCTTACATTTACGATGAGAAAAAACTACTATTACAAAATGCTAAATACAAGTTTTTATTCTTTTACTATTAAAAAGTGGCTTTTTATTTGTTTTTGAGAGGATATTTTAAAATTCATTTTTCTACTTATACTGGGAAAAAAGAATTGTAGAGCCACCAAAGAGTAAACATGTAAACAAATATCAGTCAAATTTTCTATAGGTCAGCAATAAGTAGTTACAGGAGCTATAAAAGCCACGAAATAGCTAAAACAAGCAATGTATGAGACCAGTATTAATAAGGTAATAAAACTTTATTGAAGGCTATAAAGTAAAAATGGAATATCCCAAGTCACATTCTAGATGCCCAAATGGCAATATTACTTGTCATAAATATGTCAATTGTTCACAAATTGACTCATAATTGTAAAAGAAGGATGATTAACAACTTAGGGAGATTTTTTTTTGCAAAAAAATAGAAAAAAATATTTTAAAGATCTGCAGATATAAGAGTAAAGAGCAGCTAAGCCAATGTTGAAAATGAACATTTTTGACTTCTGTCAAGATGTCATGGCTGCTGAGCTCCTCTCCAGTTATCAGCCCTAGAAAAGGAGAGAAGTAAGAAGAAAGATGGATTGCTGAAACCAACCTACCAAAAAAAATGCTTTGTGTGTATGTGGGGGTGGGGAAACACTGAAATCTGTCATCTGTTCCTGTCTGCCACTGTCTCTCCGTTTCCTCCCTAATGAAAAGACATCCATTCTTCTCACGATCTTTTTTACAAATCCCCACATTTGGAAAATTTTCATATGAAAAAATAGCCTTCTGATAATGCTACTTTTTTTCCTACAAATTTAAAGACCCACAGACCCAGCAGATATTAAGTAGCTGTAACTTTAAATGTATTGATCAGAAAATAAGTGGCTAAAAGTAAAAATACGCTGAGTTCAACTCACAAATTTGGTAAAAGATAATAAAGCATTCAAATAAACAAGAAGGAAGGAAATAATAAAATGTGTAACATAGTGTATCCAACTATGGTCACATACCTGCAGATGGAGTCTAGAAGTTAACTGAGGCCAACATTATTTCTCCAAAATATTTCTAACACTGATAGATCTTTAGAGTGAATGATAGGTAAAAAACGTGAATAACCCAAGTCCTGAATGAAAAGGTGAAAAAATATTGCAGAAACCTCTAATTTTAAGAATAAGAAAACACCCTAAATTTGAAATGCATAGAAATTTTAAATTTCAAAATGTCAAAATCAGCATAAAAATAAATAGAAAACTTATACAGAGCAATAAATGTGAAATAATTTGGTATTAAAGTAATAACTGTTCAAAATTGTAAATTAAGCACCTTCTTTTTAAGCCTAAGAGTGCTGTGCATTTGATAGATAACACACTTTAAAAAGGACATGTAATTCAAAGTTGATACAAGTTATTCCAGAAAGTAGTTGAAAGTAAAGTACAGAGAACAAACATTTCTCGTGTTTTATATCTATGTATGGTTTGTGCATTTGTGTATGCTTGTTAAATATGTTGTAGGCATACATGTATGTGACATGCGTGTGTGTGTGTGTGCCTAGCCATAGGGACCTCAGAGGCTGATGGTGGGTGTCTTCCTTAATTACTCTCCACCTTATTCTTTGAAGGCAAGTGTCTTTAATCAACAAGCCATCTCCCCAGCTCCATCTTATTCTTTGAGACAGGGTCTCACATTGGGCCTCAAAATCACAGTTTAGGCTAAATTAGCTAGCCAGCATGACCCAGAAATACTCCTGTCTCCACCTCCCAGGCCTGGGATTACAGACATATACTGCACCCAGCTTTTGGGTGGTTCCAAGGGATCAAACTCAGGTCCTCCTGCTCCTATGCCAAGCAGTATGCCAAGAAAGAAGAGTGACCTTACAGAACTCAGACAGGCTAGTAGCTCTCAGTGAAGGGCAGAATATGACATGTAGCATGAAACCAAAGCATTGATCGAAGACTTCACCTGGAACTGTTGGGTTCTCAGCACCTCCTCTCCTCTTCCACAAGAATTCAAAGTTCAGTCTTTAAGTAAATTGAAACAGAAAGAATCTGGACTCAAGGATGTCAGATAATGCAAGAGAAAGAAACATGGACATAAATCCAGGAGAACAAGGGCAACTCTGGGTGTGAGTTGGGAGCGTTCTCAGCTCTTTTCACTCTCCTTCAAAAATTCTAGCAACAGGTGCAGGCAGCAGAAAGAAGGCTGGAGGAGAAAAGAACTTCAGCTTGTCACCACCTCTCCTTCGGCCACAGAATGATGAGCCCTGCCTATGTATACACAGGGCTTTAGCCTGCCTGAGTTCTGTAAGGTGAATTCTTTTTTTCTTGGGACATCTAGCACCATTGGCCTAGGGATTGCAGCCTCCTGTGCCCTGAAAATTCATTGGGTTGCTTTCTTCCCTACTCTCTTCAAAAATATTGTTACAGTCTCTTTGTCTACCTCATATTCCCTTTGTCCCTGTAGTAGATACATACATTTTAAATTTCTTTATTTTTTCACATTTTAAAAGGTTCTTAGGAGAGGCTATAAGCATATGTGGTCAGTATGCTATATTTAACAAGACGTATATAAATAATTTGATAATATAGTTAATTTTCTAATAAATAGTATAAAAAGTGTAAACACTGTGATCTCAATTAGATTAAATACCCAAAAAATATACAAAGGAAAATGTGAACTTTTATTACCTATGTCTATATGATAAAATAATGGTGATTTTTTTGGTTTCTCCTTAATCCTTTCATTGCCAAGCATCCTTATTAAGCTCATAAGCAATCACTTTAAAAAATGGTTTTCAAAGTAGAGAAAATAGGAAGCAATGAACAGACGATCACAGCCAGAAGTGCTTTTCTCCAGGCAGAGTGTGCACAAGGGAACTTGAATGGCACTGATTTTGATGCCGATGGGCACACACGCAGTGTTAACCTTGCATGGTTCCTACATGGGGGCTACTTTAGCTGCATCCAGTAGTTATAATGATCATCGAGGAAATAGGCACTGATAAAACACCCATGGCCCTAGGCTGACAATGACGGAGCCAGAGTTTGAACCCACTCAATCTAACTACAGAGGAATCTTCACTGGCTGGCAGTGTCTCAGTGGCCAGTCACCCCTCACTAATTGCTAGGTTCTAGGTTCTTGGTTCTAGGGCCACTCGTGAGTGTCAGCATTGGGAAGTGCTCAAGCCCCTGCTATGAAATGGCTTGCATTGTATTTGCCACTCACCTATGTGCATATTCCTATGTACTTTATATAATTTCCAGGTTACTTATGGCACACAACACAGTGTCACCTCCATGTGAATAGTTTAGGCAATATTGTTTGTGGAATAGTGATAAGAAAAAGATGTCTGTACATGTTTGGTACGTAGAGATGCAAGCTTTCCCCCAAATACTCTGGTTCATGATTGGTTGAATTTATGGACGATGTGGTACTCATGGATACAGTGGGACATATATGTTCTTATCTAATTCTTTATACATACCTGTGCTTACAGGTATGCATATACATGTACATATACATATATATGTATATATATACATATATCCAAGTGCATGGGATCTTGAATAAGCTATAAAATGAGGGCAGGGATGGAAGCCAACAATTCCCCCTGAGAATGGAAACAAATGGCACGGGGGTGGCTCTCAAGTGCCTTGGCTTGAATCCTTCTCTCCTTGTCTTTCTCCTACACTTTTTTTTGTATCAATACACATATGCAATATGGAATATTGGCACTTTGGGCTTATAGGTGCACTCAGAAAACAAGTAAAACTCACGACTGTTTGGCCTTCTGTTTTCTTACAGCTGTAGAGGGACATCTGGCTCTAGGTATTTGTCTCAGTTCAGTGAATGGAGGGGACTTCTTGCCAGGCAGACAGAATGCACTGAACATTCATTTCACCTGCTGAGGAACTACTGCAGTCTTTCCCATTCAAGAGCAATGAACTGGTTTAGACTCCCAAGTATTTCCAGGAATGCAGAGGTTTTGATCTGTTGTTCTTTCCATCCTATTGTTTCAGAGTTCTAATGCAATAAGACCACATGCACTATTCCCCAAGGCCCTAAAGAAGATAACTTGAATGATTTGAAAGGGTGTAGTTTGCTTTGCATAAGTCTTATAAGTTGTAAAACTTTTTTTTTTTAATTTTTGGGCAGTTTCATGGTTTGATCCAGGTGTCCCCCACAAACAAATGAATGTGTTCTGATTGATAGATTCTCGGCTGATGGCAGTTTGGGTTTTACAACCTCTCTGGAGCTGTGTTGTTGGGGGCAGGCTTATGGGGTTATAAGCCAGCTTCCCCTTGCCAGTGTTTGGCACACCTTCCTGCCGCTGTTTGCAGTGCTGTGGCAGAGGTGATGTCCAGCCCTCTGCTCATGCCATCGTTTTCCCTGCCAGGATGGAGTCTCCCCTCAAGTCCATAAGCCTCATAAACCTATTCCTCCACAAGCCACTTTTGTTTGGGTTCTTTCTGCACAGCAACAGAGTAAGTTGACTACAAAAGGCAGTAATTCCTAGTAGTCATCCACATGCTTGATTCTAATTGGCAAAGGATTTGACATTATGTGTACAGCTTGTCTATATAAGTCGTCTTTGCTCAATGAAACAAAGTACTCCCCCAGACTAACTTTATTTTTTTTTCTGATGTTCATAGAACATACAATTCATCCATCTAAAGATGGGCTGGGAGATGGTTCAGTGGTTAGAGAGTACTTCTTATACCATCATGAGGGCCTGCGAAGGCCTGAAGGACTGTGGGAGCTGGAGCCCCAGGGGGTCTGGCTGTATCCATCTTCAACCCCAAGTCCCCCAGGGAAGCGACTTGCACCCCTCACTCTCCCACACACACATAGGTGAACATGTGCATACACCATCCATGCATTCACCACACACACATGCAAAAAAGGTAGACAACACAATGCTCTCTAAGGGTCTCACAGAAATGTACAACCATTGCCATATCAGTTCTATGACCGTTGCAAGGTTCTAAAAAGAAATGACAGAGTAAATCTCACATCCAGATCTTCTCCAATAAAAGAATCCAGGGCTCTTGGGAAAAAGGCTAATTCTGTGACTGAAGTCAAAAAATACACGAGGCGAGACTATCCTGTAGTAGCAGCAAGGAAAGAAGTGTCTATAAAGGAATGCACTAACTAAATCTGCATTCACGGAGCCCTGCCACTTGGACCCAGGAGCCTGGTGGAAGAGCCCCCAGTGCTCAGAAATGAGAACATCGAGCAATAAAATTAAGTAGTGCTGGGTAATAACCTAAGGCATCAAATAAAAATCTATGAGACATACTGATCAGAATGAGTGACTCAATAAAAAATAAAATGGGGGATTAAAGATAAGCCTCTTACAAAAATATTCTAGATAATCTATAGTTTTTATAATTTCTATCTTTAATAGTCTGTTTGATGACACAATTTTTTTTACATGTTTAAAATTTATTTTCTTCTATTTTATTTTTTTTTTAGGCAGAGCCTCACTCTAGCCCAGGCTGGCCTGGAACTCATAGTGATCCTCCTGCTTCAGAGCACTGGGACAATAGATGTGAGCCAATACACCCCTTTCTTTGCTTTTTAAGACATCATTTTCTTTAGAGCTCTCAAGTCTCTGTTAAACCATCATCTGTGCCCTCTGATAGGCAGTTTCTGCTGCTTGCTTTGTTCCCTATGTACAAATCACTGATTCTTATTTTCTTTCCATGAACTAGTTTACCCAGGACCCTAGTGGAAGAGCTCACTTCTTGTTGAAAATTGAATATTTCAGGTGAAGTATAGCAACTGTGGATACTGTTCTCCTTGCCCTCTCTGGGGCTTATATTTAATTCTGCTGCTTACTTTTTCCCCCTACCTAATGGGAAGGTTATGATATAATGTCTCAGAGGATAGGGATTTAATCATGTACAAGGTCACTTTAAAATTATATTAGTTTAAGGATGTAGCAGTTAAGTAGAGCTGCTTTTGCCTTTTAAAAAAAAGTAGTGTGTGCTCACATGTGTGTCTAGGCCAAAGGTCAATGTCAGGTGTCTTCACCTTATTTACTGGAGAGGGTCTCTCACTTGAACCCACAGCTTGCCAATCTGGCAGGTGTAGCTTGCTCTGGGGATCCCCTGTCTCCATTTCCCTGGGTACACTGGGATTACAGCGAAATCACCATACCCACCTGGCATTTATGTGGTTATGAAAATCTAAATTTAGGTTCTCATGCTTGCGTGGCAAGCACTTTGACCAAGTGAGTGATTGTGGTTTTTTTTCTTCTGAGATCTCTTTCATGTGGTATGTCATCCGCATGAAACTGACATTTTCTTTTAAGGCTTGGTCACTGTGTATTAGTGTTCTCTGCTGTGCCTGGAGCTCCATTCGCTCTGTAATCTGATCCTATTAAATCCAGTCACTCTGGTAGGGGCACTTTGGGGGCTTTCTCTAACCCCAGAAAATCTTTTTATCGGAGAAGATCTAGATGTGAGATTTACTTTACATTTATAGGCTCTCCTTTACTTGCTGTTACTACAAGATGGTCTCGTCTTATGTATTTTGGGGCTTTAGTCACAGATTTAGCTTTTTTCCCAAGGAGCCCTGGATTCTTTTATTGAAAATCTGGATGTGAGATTTTCTCTGGCATCTCTTTTTAGCCACCTCTTTCCCTTGTTCTCTGGTAAACCCGCTGACCTACCGCTAAAATCTCCATTTGTCTTGAAAGTGACCTGAGTCTCGAGCTTGCCCACAGTCTGCTTCATGCAGAGACAGTTCTCCTGGGGAAACCTTCACAGCCCTCTGTTCCTGTGGCCTACATAGTGTTTATTCCATCAGGAAATTTTTGGAGCTCTTGCTCCAGAACTGGGATGGGAAGAAACAGTTTTAGGAGCAGAATGTCGGATGGAGACAGTCGACTCCAGGCTCTTCCCAGTTTCCCTCTCTCAGTATGAAACCTACACTCTAGGAGCAAGATTAGGCTAGATAAATCGGGGTGCCAATGAGCTTGGACCACCGTGGCTGGAGTACCGCCTCTGATTATCAGTGAGCTTTTGGGAAAGGAAGGGAAGCCCCTGGTT
This sequence comes from Zapus hudsonius, assembly GCA_004024765.1. Lineage (NCBI taxonomy): Eukaryota > Metazoa > Chordata > Mammalia > Rodentia > Dipodidae > Zapus > Zapus hudsonius. The sequence goes on from PVHP010000249.1 coordinate 165,793, forward strand.
GCACTGGCCAGGAAGTTTGGTTTGTGAGACTCGGAGCTGAAGGAAACTAGAAATGGATGGCAATGAATCTCAGTGATGTGCTTGTCCCTGACCCTGGAGATGAGGGCAAGGGAGCCCCCTCTTCTTGGTCATGTCCAGTTAGCATGGAGCTTCTAATTGTGCTATGGGGACTTGGAGCAGGCAGAGTGGGTTGGATCTCATGCTCTTACCAACATTTACTGAAATTTCTTGGGTAGATGTTTCTTAACTTTCTGTATGCCCTTAGGAAAATTTCCCGAGAGATTCCAAATGGTTGCTTTTGAAAATGATTTTCACTAGTTGTGGTTGTTTTGCTGAGGAGTGGCTCCAAGGACTTCCTCATGTCACCATTGTCCAAAGGAGTTCCTCTTAGTGTTCTTATCCCAAGTCTCAACCATAGCTTACTTTCATGTAATCCTTGGTGTTTAAGAGTCAGTCTGCCCACTTAATATGAATTCATATTTTCTCTTTGACAGTATCTTAGGACAGTGAAATGGCACCAACAAAAATCTGTTGAGCCCATTGTTACAAACCATGGATGATGAGATATTACTGTCAAATATTACCGAGTGAATTGGTTTTTGTTGGTGGGTTTGGACATACTAGAAGAAAGAACTTGAGTTTTTAAAATGTGAATGGGTAAAGATTTATATGGACAGTGCTTCTTAGGGAACAGGGAAAAATTCAGGACAGGTGGCAAGGTTTCCCAACCCATGAAAGGTCAATGGAGACAGACGCCAATGACACCCAACACAACCCAGCACAAAGGTCCAACAATAAAGCAGACTTTAAACTCAACCACCATGACTCAGGGAACTGAGCAGAAGAGGGGACGGAAAGAATGTAAGAGCCATGGTGGGGGAGAATATCCAGTGACATCGCCCCCCCTCAGCAACAATACACAAAAGGGGAAGAAAAAAAGAAAAACTCGCTACCTCTGGTGTAGTTCATATCCCCCTAACCTATGGACAGATCCAATATGCACACCAAGGAAGGACCACAGTGGATAGAGGGGACAGAGAGGAGGGAAATGGGGGGCCCTTCACAAGATTTGTTCATACAATGTATATACTTATTCATAATAAAGTTTTTTTTTTTTAAAAAAAAGGAACAAACCAGCTTAGCCTCCATGTGTATTTTTAGGAATGAAGAGGGTTTCTGGTACTATTTTTTCCCATCTTATTGTCTCATGCCTCTAATTAGGAGCACCAGCCACATCCACACTTCAGTATGCTCCAAGGGCCTAGACCATTTGGATGAAATGAAACCCTGTGTATAAACACCTTCAGAGCACAAGGCAATGCAATTTCACCTTGTTGTTTCTTATATAAAAAAATAAAGCAGCTCTTTTATTTCTTTAAAAAAGAAGCCAATTTAAACGTGACTCAGAGGCAGCAAAAATTATAAAGGTGACACGAAAATGATTGTATGGTCAAAGGTTTACACATTGGATAAAAATTTTCCATCATGCCCAAACTGTTTAAGACAAACATAATCAGATGGTTCTTGGACCAAAAATATGGCTAGAAAGTGCATTATTCTGAAGTTCCTCTTCTAATTAGTTATATTGGAGAGCAGCTTACAAATTGGGGGCTTGAAGCAGACAGTAAAGGCAAAAGAAGTCTTCTCATGTGCAGCTTCGGGTATGGCTAGTCTCCTTGCCAGTTTGTGAAGCAATGCTGGGATTAGCTTGAAAAAGCAGCAGTAGAAGGAGCACATATGCACGAGTCTCCCGAATTATCCTGCCAGCAGGACACAGGTTAGTTAGGAGCCTCCAGCTGAGAAGTTTCCAGTCCCAAAGCTTCCAGTCTATTGCTGATATTATCATGATGCTCAAGTTCAAGAACAACCTTCAGGGGCTGGAGAGATGGCTCAGTGGTAAAGGTGATTGCTTGCAAAGCCTAATGACCCAGGTTTGATTGATTCTCCAGTACCCACGTAAAGCCAGTTTCACAAAGTGGCCCATGCTTCTGGAGTTCATTTGCAGTGGCTAGAGGCCCTGGTGTGCCTGTTCTCTCTCTCTCTCTCTCTCTCTCTCTCTCTCTCTCTCTCTCTCTCTCTCTCTCTCCTTGCAAATAAATATTTTGTTCAAAATTACAACTTTCAGAGTAGCTTGAGATCTTTTCCATGGTCTGGCCACAACCTGGTATGTTTATGTCTATCAATTTAAAGCATTGTCTTGTTTTTATTTTTGTATTATTTGCTGCAAAGCATTGATCCCAAAGTAGTTTTCAGACAGTGATGGAAGCACGTGGGTTTCTAGTTCCATACATCTCAGGACAATCTTTCTCTTATTTTCCCAAAGACATTGTGTTTCCCCTCCCAATGTCTCTTCTTTTCCATCCACCTTACCTCCTCTTCCTGCCCTTCTCCTGAGAGGAGGGTTGTGTTTCAAGGAAATAGATATATTCAATACAACTCCTCCATACACCCCCCACTTCATTTAAAAGGAGAAAAAGAAGATTTTGCAGAAAACTAAACTCAAGCAACATGGTGAGGAACCTACTGCTCTCTCAGCCTTCAATTCGATGCCAACTGTCTTTATTCATCTCCATCTGGCTTAGCCAATGTGCCAGTGAACTTCTAAGTAACAGCATTAACCAGTGTGGCTTTTGTTTTTTCTTGGCCTCAAGTTGCCCTTGAGGAAGATCTAAATAACTGGGCCAAATAAGGATACACAGGAGAAATCAAAGAAGGAATGGTTCTGGAAATTTCTTGACATAAGAGCAGGACTGATCACGATTCTATGTGTGGTCACACTTCAGCTAGTGTAGCCTACATCCAATAAGCCTCCCCAGATTCTTTGAACCTCAGTCTCCTGGATCCTCAGCTCCATGACTGGCAGCTGAGGGGAGAGGCTCAACATAGTACCTCACAATTCTCTTGTGCTGTCTTTAGTTCTTAAATTCCCACCTCTGGTCTCATAAATGACATTCCAAAGGTTTCAGGATCTGTATCCCCCCCCCCCATTGGGTCAATTACCCAACCCAGGAAACTAGAGAGTAAGCTCTTTGGAATTCCTTTCCCTACATGAGAAAGAGGCAAGAGAGTGGGCAGAGGACTGTCTTTCCTTTCTCCTTTGTAATGTGGTTTTTAGGTAAGGGTTTTCCTAAGGCTCATCCTGAGACACCTTGCACCCCATAATGAACCTGCTGTGTCATGTGGTGGCTTCTGGTGACACAGTGGCCAAGACTGTCATGCAAGCTCTTGCATTTATTTACCTCTCATCCTTCTTTTCCTTCTTTCCTCGCCATTCTTGCTTTCTGGCGTGTGTATTTCCCAGTGGAGCCCAGACACTTAGACCTTGCCCAGCATTATGCTTTCAATGTAAAGTGGCTCCCACAGGATCAGGCATTTAAACACTTGGTCCTAAACACTTGGTGTTGTTTTGAGAGATGGTAGAATGAGTTTAAGAAGTGGGACCCGGCTGGTGAGGTGGGACACTGGGGGCAATTCTGAAGGATACAGCTGGGCCCTGCTCTGGTCTCTCTACTTCGTGCTCCTTAAGACCACCAACTTCATGCTTCTGTTCATATGGACTGAGTTGCTTCTACTTCCTTGTCTTCCTGGCCTTTACGGACTGATGTGGTGGGACATAAGAAGGGGGATTGATAAATCAATCCTTCCTTTTAACTTCAGAGTTGCTAAGGCAGGTATTTTGTCAGAATGAAAAGAAAAGCAACTAATCCAACCAAGCCTGCTCCTCCTTCCCCTTTCTTTCCTCTCTCCTTTATTTCTTTCCTTTTCTTGTGTGTGGGGAAACCTCTGCTAAGATATATCTTAAATTTTCATGACATTTCAAGTATTCTTTATGCCTATAAATGTTTCTGTGTTTGCCAAGTTATGGGATTTCCTCCTTCTTTCAACCTTTCCCTATGGAAAATCCCATAGATGGTTGTATAAGATTAAAGAAAATCTTTCATGCAATTTAAAAATTCTTGTCTTTATTTGGACAGCCTAAGTTTCCAGTTAATTTTAAGCTTCCACCTTTTGTGCTCTCTTTCTTCTCTAATTGACAAAACTTTTCTTCTTCATGCCCAGATTCTGGGGCAGAGTCCATCTTGCCACCCCTAGACCTCAGTGCCCACAGGACAAAAATCATATGGTGTAAAAAAAATATGGGGGTGTGGGCATAGCCGTTACCCTTAGTCAAGGTTCCATCATCATATCAGATGTGCCCACCGTCAGTGCATCCTAACCTCTGTCCTCCCCTTTGAATGCCCAGTATGGGTCAGGTGTGCCACCTGCCCCCAAACCCTTCTTTAGGCTGCTCCACAAACCCCTTCCCTGGAATCACTAGACTCATCTGTTCACTTTCCAGTCTCCTATCTTATTGGAGCCCATGGAATTAATGAAACCAGGCAGATGTCGCTGGACCTCAACTTTCAGAGCACTGGGGATGGGCTGCTTAATTCCTCAGGCTTTTCACTATATCAGGCTTTACACATTGATCTGTTCAATAAAATCCAGCTTTCCGAGAGCAGGTTCTGTGACTTGACACTTCTATCATCTTCCCAGTGTCTGGACATGCAAAAATTCAACAAATATTAACTGACTGATTCCTGGTTCCAGAGATTAGCCTGACCAAACCAGGCAGAAGTTAATCATAACCTTAGCCCATTATCTCAAAGTTATTGTTAGATTTAATATTTTTTAAAGGGGGGATTTTCTGTTATTTTCACTTATGTCAGCATCTAAGAACAAAAAATCTGACACACACATTTTTCTATATGTCTAGAAAGAAAAACACTTTATACATTCTAAGAGTTCATTAAAGCATTCTTCTGCTCTCTTTCCTGGCATATGCTATGAATCTTCATAGCACTCAGGGTACATTTTTTTCCAATTAATTTTTCTTTTTTCTTTCTCCTTTTTTTTTTTTTTTGCTTCATTGGCAGTCAGTTTTACTAATAGTCATTTTTCTAAGTCAAATGCTTTAATTAAAGTTAGAATGAAAAATCTGATTAAAATCTAAATTGGCTCTGGGAGCTGTGATCTTTTGGTCTGCTCTTTGCAGTTATATAATTTATGCCCTAAATTACTACACTAGGACTTTCGGTTCATTTTCTTTACATAAGGCATTTAGAAAAGGCTGGGGCTTTGGACCAAATTATCCTAACTTGGAAGCTATGACATACCCAATGTAACAGTTTCTAGATTAGCAATAGGTTATAAGTAAATTTCTGAAATGATTTAATTTTTTTGATCAATTTCAAAAGATAAGCACACACATTTTTCCTCTGTTGGTTGCTTTTCCTTTCCTAACCTGCTATTTAAATAAATTCAATATTCATCTTGCAGCTCAATATTCTTGGTGATAGATGCTCTGCCACAATTCAGAAGAAGCCAATTAATTTTGAATATATAAAGTAGTCAGTAGGGGGAGGGTGACTTATCTAGGTTTTTCTTTTAGTGATTTTCACAAACCTTTCTGATGAATGTTTTTAATGGCAGGAACTAAAAATCCATACAAAGTAATGTCATTCCCCAAAAAACAAAACCCTGAACCCACAAAGTAAGTTGGTAAATCTGATTCCCATTTAGTGTCGCAGGTGGACGGCTTAATAATTTCATAAAAAATGTATGAGTCCATCGGGAACATTTGAATTAGAACAAAGGTAACGAAAATGGGGCGTCCTTAGGAGGAAGCCATAGAAGTGAAGTGGCCACGTTGCTTTCCAGGGTCACACAGGGGGGCTGGCTCTACTGCTGTGCCCACAGATCGAATGGGGTTGCCACAGGCAAAGGTCACCCCACGGTATCAATTACTTTCTGCTACCTGGAAAATCTGATTTCATGCCCTGCAGTAGATCTGCTTTCTTCTCTGGTGTGAAAGGCATCTGTCTCCGGTTGGTAACAAGAATAACTCATTTCCTCAGAGTCTTCAGATTCCAGAAGCTTCTCCATTGAGAAAGTTCTCTGCTGCACCAATATTGCAGAGAGTATGGGTGCACACGGTCTGCCCTCTTCTTAACCCTCCAAGATATTGTTTGGTTTCTGATTAGCGGTGGGGGCTGGGGTCTTCTAAACTTCTGTTCACAATCTGTGTGTAGGCCATCACAGAGTTCTCCCTGGTAGTCCCCCAAGAAGGGACCAGGCAGTGATGTTAGAGATACAAAAAGTCTGCAGATGCAAACATCAGGAAACTTGATGAAAGGAAAAATTCCTACTGACCTGATTTGTGAGCAACCTCCCACTCAAGCCCCTCCCCCCATGTCTAAATCATAGTCATTGGAAAAAAGGAGGTAAGAGCTATTGTGACGAGAATAATATTGCACTAGAAAGCTGATAGGAATATTTATAACAAATAACATACCCTTTCCATTTCACCAGAAGAGTGACAATGCAAAGCCTGCCAGACATCCTTGACAGCATGTGACCCCAGCAAAGAGTTATTAGCACATCTTAGAATGCTCATCATTTTTCAAAACCTTTGTCCCTTTTAGCCTTAGGTCTAATTCAAAAATAATCTCAGATTGCAAAGAAAGACTAAAATTATAACTCTGCAAACTAGCCACACATATCTCAGATCAGCTAAATGAAAAGTTGTTTTAAAAAATCATTAAAAAATGGTACTTAATGAATGATGTTTCTTTCAGAGATGTAAGGCACCGGCTTTTTTTTATTTTTTTTATTTTTACACACACATTCCATCCAAAACAACCTAACCATGCAGCTGTGCTTGTCTGTAATAGAGTCAATGGAAAACACAAAATGGGAATCACAAGCAACTTCCTCTCCACATCCCCCTGACAGTTCTCATTAACGTGATCACATCTACTGGGCCCATGACTACACGTAAGGGAGAGACTCTCAGAGCTTTTGGTGCTGGGCGTCTCAGTGGATTGGGAAATGGTAGGGGAGGTGAGGGCAGATGAGGAGGTGAATAAGAATTGCTTTTACTCTGGACATTCGTTTGGAGAATAATTGTCCATGTGAGGAGAGTGACCATTGTCAGAGGAAGCAGCAAATATTTCCTGCTGATTGTCAGGGGACTTCAAATTAGCCCAACCTCTTTGATGTGAAAGGCTATATTCTATCCCTGCTTCGACCCATAGGAAGAAATAAATGGCTTAACTAATCACTCTGATGGCTCAGTTAAAAAAAATTGAAATTAAAGTTGTTTTTAAAAAAAATCCTCTCAAAACAAAAATAACAAATTTAGAAGACCTTTAGAAAAAAGAAGAGAGAGTAAATGACGCATCATGGTTCTTTAGGTTTATAGATGGAAAAAGAAAGGAAAGATGTTCTAGTATAACTCCTTTGTTATGCAAATTGAGAAATTGAAATTCCAAAAAGCAAAGCGACTTGCCCCAGGTCATTTAGCTTAGAATCTGAACTGTTATTAAAACCCATGTTTCTTAAATGTGGCCCAATTTGAGCAGCAAGATAAGTGCTTATATAGTACATTTTGACCTGCTGACTACAATAAAATTCCAGTTTCCAAACTGATATAAATAAACATGAAAATAAGTAGAAAGGGAAGTTCTTTACCAGAAGTGAACAAATACATAAGAAGAAATGATGAAGCCAGAGATGGTAGCCTGAGCCTATAATCCCAGCACTCAGGGAGCTGTAGTAGGAGGGTCAGTAACTGTGAGTTCAAGGCCACCCTGAGCTAAAGTGACACCCCCTCCCCCCAAAATATTTACATGATGAAATTATAGAGCTATCAGTGAGTGTTAGAGCTACAAAATAAAGTTGTGATAAGAAACAGGATGTCTACGTAGGAACAAGCTGGCACTCCAAAAGCCATACCACCCCTGCACAGACAGGCACTGAGCATGTTAGCTTGTCCCCGAGGGACAAGTGGGGAGACCCCTGGTTCCATTATCACCTGCAAGTCCTTAGCTCCATAATGCTAACAGACCTTTCCAATTAGTACCTTCTCTTGTCTCCAAGAGTGTGGTGACCCGGCGCTCTCTCCAGTTGGTCTCAGTGCCTGTCTGACACTCAGTGGGCATTCTTTGCTTGAGTTGTCAAAGTCAAAGAAAAACATAGAGCTAATTCTCTCATAAGGAAGTTTTGATTTGGGAGGAAGCCTAAGACTGTAATCTGGGACATATATTCACAGACCAGGGGGCCTCTGGTATGTCCGAAGGACAAATGGAAGTCAAGGGGTTTTGTTCAGGTAGAGAAATCTGCACAAGTTATTATGGAAGCCCTTCAACCCTGATTGTGGAACAGCAACAGTGATTATATACAGCTGGTCTTGGGGTCAAGGTTGATCGCTTTGTTGACAATCACTAGCAAAAAAAAAAAAAAAAAAAAAAAAAAAAAAAAAAAAAAAAAACATAGTCTTAAAGAGAAGATGGGCTGTTTATCTGGACTGGCCTAGCCTAGCAGTTCCTGGAAAAAATAGTTTGTGATGTGAAATCCTTTCTCTCCTAGACTTATGGCTCTAAGATAGATGAGTATGCCCAGAAAGAAGGTGTTTTACTTGTCTATTTTCACAGACTGGCCCACACTTCGAGCTGCCTAGGACCCCTGGCCTATGTTCTGTCCCAGCAGTGATGGGTGGAGGGCAGGCTTGCACTCAACATAGAGAGGATTATCAGATCCTCACATTCTAGGAAGGCTCTGATTGTATCCTAAAAATTTTAAAGAAATCATGTGTGTGAAAAGTGTGCTGTTCCATGTGTGTTACAAAATTCCAAACAGCATATTTATTTAATGGGAACAGAAAACAAATGAATTTTCACCTTTTTCTCATCCTCTGGGTGAGACTCGCATTTGTGGTCATCATCCATAAAGCACAGAAACAACTTTTGAGAATGTCACCTGAAGCCAATATTCACAGACAGCCTGCGGAACAGTTTGGTGTCATGAATATACAAGTTGTTGATAGGAAGGCACAGCAAAGGCAAGCACATATAGGCTATTTTAATAAAGAAACATTTCAAAGAGTCAGGGTATAGTTGGTAACAACAGCATCACCTCCTTTTCTTATGGTGGCAGAGAAGAAATTAGCCTACCAGGTGTACTTGGCCATGAAAAGTAGAAGAAGCAAGTTTACTTAGCCCCTAGACTTGCACAGGAAGAGATAGATAGTGTCTGGACACCTGTACTTAGTATGTTGCTCATGCTGGCCTTGAACTCCAAGACTCAAGCATCGCTGCCTTCCTAGACACAAGCAATCCTCCTACCTCAGCCTCCATGGTAGCAAGGAATTAGAGGTATGTATTACCACACATGGTTTTCTTTTTCAAAATTAATTGATGTATTGTTATTAAATAGAGACATTATGTGTTGGCACCATTTCCCTCCTCCCTACCCTCATTCCTCTGAGGGAGGGCCCTCCTTCAGGGGATGCT